>MU122552.1:0-26087 GCA_014904905.1 Wilcoxina mikolae CBS 423.85 | reverse complement strand
GTTCTAGGCTTGCCTTGTTCAAGGCTAGAACCCTGAGGTCGACTGGACCTCCGGTTGACTTCTAGTCCTGCGGACCCCTAGCGGAGAAAACAGGTTAAAGACGGCGGACTCAAATGAGCCTGTGGGATGGGTGGCCACCCAAGTGACGTCGGAGGGCGGGGTTCCAGACATATATCCGCTTGGAGCCGCCGCATTCGGGTGTCTATAGCTAGCGACGAGATTCTCGAGGCATTTGTCAGACGACTTGGTGATTGAACAGGGTTGCTGGGAGCTCCGTGGAAGGCACCACACATGTGGGAGAAGCTCCCGAAGGTGGATGCGCGAGCTGGATCAGCGGCGGTAGTTGCGGCAGAAGAGTTACCAACAATGCGGAGCTTGAATGACTGCTACCAGCTCGCCGAGTCACGAAGGGGAGAGGCACGCCACAGTCATGCTCCATTGTGACATGCCGGCTGGTACCGCTACTCCCAGGAATTCGTACCCTCCATTAGACGAAATTGAAAACACACAGCTAACGAGTATAGATGGAGCTTCGGCGCCTGAAATGGTGCCTTCAGACGACGGTGGCCATATCCCCGCCAAGTATCAGGAATTCGTGGAGTCCTTAGTCAAGGCCGACGCTGCCACCGCACCGGTCAAGTGACCATGCGATCGACCCCGGGCACAAGCTGCCATATGAGCGTATCTATTGTCTGTCGGAGGTTGAGTCAAGAACTCTAAAGGCCTACATCGAGACAAACCATAACCTGTCGGAGGCCTACATCGAGACAAACCTAGCGAATGGTTTCATCCAGCGGTCATCATCACTGACGGCGGCTAGAAACTCAGAAGTTGACTACCGAGCTCTCAACGAGAGCACAATCAAAAATAGAAACAGCTGCTAGGAGGATGGCACTTATTGAGCCACGGGAGAGCCGCGGAATGCAAATTTCTCGAGTGCCGAGAGCAATCGTGCACATCTTGCCGATATGGCGATACAAGGTTACGTTTGAAGTCTATCCTTTTCTTTAAGAAACATTTACTTTATAACAGATTCTGCGAGACTTGCAATTGAATGCAGATACAGAAGTACGAAGCTCCAATGGCAATCGAAACCGACTTTTAACGAGAACATCGATGGGGATCGATGAGAATCGACACTGCATTTAGTCGTTGACTGAGCACCGACCTCAAAAGAGGGGAATGACCGTTACGGAAACCGAGAAACCGCTAGTTCAAAGGAATTCCGCACCGGATGTGCTGGAATGACTCACCATTACCACCCCAATGAACCCATCATCATGCAGACGTCAAGTGCACCTGGCCTCGTGTGTGCACTTGGCCTCGTAAGTGCACTTGACGTTGTAAGTGCACTTGGCTTGCAGACGCACTCGCCCTCGTGAGCGCACTTGACCTCGCCTACGACTTCACTATCGAGCTCCTGAAAGGCACAACAACACCGACGACAGCCCGATTATGAGATCGGCTACCAGAAGCCTGTCGGACGGCTCTTGACAACCCTGACAGTTGAACCCTACAATGACCACCTACCGGCGATTATGAAGGCCCTGGCTACTGACCCATTGCTGGTCGAGGTCTTGGGTATGCTAGTCGATAACCCAATGGCAACAGCCGAAGCAACAGCCGAAGCCACATCCGAAGCCGAAGAAGAACGCCAATGGAGTGTCGTCGCTGGAGCTCTGTCTTACGAGGGGAGGATATATGTCCCTGCGGATGATGCCCTCCGCGGTAAAGTGATAAGTCTTTCATGACAACCCTGAGTCCAGTCACTTTGAAGCTCCTAAAACAGCTGCGTTAGTTACTAGGGATTTCTATTGGCATACGATAAACGCATATATCGGGAAGTACGTCAGCGGCTGCGAATTTGCCGGAAGCACCACCGATTGCATCTAATGCACAATCAGCTGCAACCAACGATCAATGAAGTCAATCGCACCCAATGCAAGCGGCAGAAAGCCAGCCAACCCAGCAATCGAGATGTCAAGCTGCGCAGAATGCAAACCTGCCGCAATCCTTAATGGACGTATGAGAAGGATACCGCGTTGGATGTATCAGAAAGCTACCGCGTTGGATGTATGAGAAGGTTATCCCGGTGGACCTTCAGAGCCGAGAGTGCGAACGCACCGAATTACATGGTATCTATGACCATGTACGGAATGCTTACGAATTAGATATATCAACGAACGAATATGCTCTGCAATTGGGCTTAACTGCACGAAGCCACGACGATAATTGATTCACGTCGCCGCTGATAGTGGTGATTAACCGTATCAGGCTAGATTTCAGGGTGTGCGCCCTACAGCTAGGCTCGGAAGGGAATGGGGTTTGCAAACCCACTACTTTTGAAGATTAGGAAGTCGAGGGCATGGCAATCGGAGAATGGATGCCTTGATGCACATGAGCGGAACCATATTTGGTCACTTTGTGAGTACGACCTTATATGGCACACTTACGAGTTAGATACCGCAACTCGAACGAGCATGACGAATATATGTCCATATATGACTGCGATCGAGGGCCGAACGTGGCCGAGACAAGTCAACCACTGCTGGATCTGAAGCAGGATGGCAACGGAAAGTCTAATCCCGATAACCGATATACGAAGCAACCTGGAGCCAACCGGTGAGACGCATACCAATGCCGAGAGAGAATGCTATCACCGATCAGGTCTACTGTGTGCTTGGATGTACGAAAGCACAGAGACATGGGATTGGAGATCATACCAATCCGAGGGCTCTCAAGAGCAGCAGCTATGACCGAGATAAGTACATCATGCAATTATGCTAGTTGATGGCTGCAGAGATGGGATATCGGCCGCGATGGCCTTACCCCTCAGATGACGTTCACGAACGCGTTCAACGAAAAGGAATCGTATACGAACGATCGATCGATTAGTCGGAAATCGAGACTTCATCTGGCATATCACGTGTCAACCACGATATAACGATGCCGAATAACGCCCGCAAGTCGGCCCATGGCACCACCGATTCGAGCATCACCGAGCCAGCACTACGGGGATCAATTGATTGTATTCGGAGAAAGTGGATGTACACTTGGATATTCGGAACCATGGACTTGCAAGCCTGCTGGAGCGGCTTCGATTTGGAGATAGACTTGGAGGATTCAGGGTCAATTGGACGTTTCCTTCTCTTCTCTTCTCTTTCTTCTCTTCGTTTCTTAAGGATCTCGGCCCGGTATGAATGGCGTCGTCACGGGTTTTACCATCGCCACTGGACGTGAAGTTTCCCCGTGCGCCGGATCCGCCGTTGAGGCCGCCATGATGGCACCGATCGGTCGTGTAACCTATACAGTCGTACCAAGGCGTACGCACCTTATCTTGTCTTTCTTCATGTATATATATGTTGCAGCCCAGGAGGTCTGCTTATAAAGAGGGGGATGATGTAATGGCGGTGCCAGCTGCACTTGGCTCCCAAGCCCACATGGCCATCTTAAGTGCACTTGGCAGCCGAGGCCGAGTAAGCGCCCTTCATATATAATCGCCTCGCGAAGTGCTTTTGTCACGCTAGCGATTATCTTACCTACATACCGTACAATTGATATATATTGCTTATTCCCGTTTGGAACTGTATCTAGGGGGTTTTCACACATACGAAGACGTACGTCCTTACACCAGAGATGTTAGCTGTATTCTTGGGCGTCTAGTCATGCCCTGTGAAACCTCTGTGCAGTCATGGAATGTGACTCGACTCATTCGCAACGACTCTGCAGCCACTTGCTTTTCTGTTGCAGCTTACAACCCTCTCATCGTGGTGGCTGTTCTTAACGCAATTGCAGTTGCCCCTCCAATGATTGCAAGAGCTACTCCACAACCACCACCACAAGCACCATGATTGTCTTACCCGGGAACACCCGGTGCCCCCGAACAGGCTGAGAGCCCGACACCTGCTACCAGGTTTGTATCATTAATCGACTGAGCAATGACTCAACCGGAGGTGACTGCTACTCACCACATCTAGTGTCCCTCTCTCCAAGTTGTATCATCGTCTGTGCGGGAGGAATCACATAGTGCTAGAGTTGTACGAATGGTGGAGACAGCACAATTGTTGATGTGAAGTCGCGAGTGGTGATGGAGTTACAGCATCAGCGGGATGCGCAGTCCCAGTTGGCACAGGTTTCGGTGGAGCAGGAGACAATATGTGATGTTTCGTCAGTAGCGGTGGGCGTTGATGAGCCGTCAGTGTTGGTGGCAATTGGCTTGTACCAAGTAGTCAAAAGCCGGTAGGAGCTTCATACAGATTGAATGTGTTGCATTTGACTATACCATGGATGGGTCAGCAAATTAAGTGATGGTTTCGGTTCGCCCAGCAGTGCTGCAAATATCTGGTATACCGACACACGTAGGTTCGCGTTTGCAGGTTGGGTTAAATAGAGTTTGTGCATATCCTCTTCAGGTCGGTGACGTCGTTTTTTCATTTTACAGAGATATTTCTCATCTCATTTGGGTTTTCTTGGAATTAATGTTATGTCATTGACAAATCATAACTAATACTTTCGTGACAAGATAATACGAAATGGTGTGAAACTACCCCTTCATACGAAAACCTTTCAGGTGCAATGCTCAGTTACGTGCCAGTCCTTTTGCACACTGTATTACCCTTTGTCTACATCACAACTGTACTGTTTTTCTGCCTTTCTGACATCCCGGCCTTTCTGACATTCCTCCCTATCTGACATTCCTTCCACCCGAAAATCGCCCGAACAACAAAGCAACTGCACAATACCTTATCCTCAATTACAAACACATCACAGGCCACTCAATCAGTTGCCACCCCAATTCCACGTACAGTAAACTGTCATAAGGGAAAACTCACTTTCCAGTCTGACCAGCAGAAGTGAAAGCGGAGGAGGGGTTCAGCCTCACTTATCGAAGGTTCGATTGCTGGGATCTCATCAGCATCCACCCTCATTGTATCCGCACAAAATCCAACCATGAAAGAGTCGCTGCCTCAGCCAAAACAATCATCGATATCGGCGGGACCCAGTGTCAATTGCACTGTCGGTATTCATTCAGGGACGAACCATAGGCACCTCCAGAGTCCACACACATCATGAAATGCTTCACAACCCATCCCATCATCTCCGCCAAGAACAATGTCAAGTGTGTCAGTCAGCAGTAGAATATATGGCAGTCCAAGTGTGTGTGAACCAGGAGACGTTTGAATTTCTGCTGTACTGGAGACAATGCATCGCATGGTGGAGAAGCTACTGCTGGGCGAGACACCAATTCCAACTGACGCTAAGTTTCGGCTGGAAGATTATATAATTCCGAGAGTTGTAGATACCAACGAACATACTCAACACAAAGTATGTAGAGCTTTCCTGGCTGCAAGCATGCATGCAGGAAGGAGTTAATATTCGCTTCGAGGAATGTCAGAAGAAGGGACTCAAGATATTTAGGTATTTCCCAGAACTGCATTCACACTGACTAACCGGCCATATGTCATATCAAAAACGGTTGCTATTAAGTCAGATCCCACAGCATCAAGAAGGCCCATGAGATTGTAGGAAGACTATACAACTTGCCCCATTACGAATATAATAAGCACCGTATATACATTGGACGAAATTTTTCAGATTTTATATTCATTGTATGCCAATGTGATCATATGAATGAACCTGAGGTTAGTTCTGCCTGCAACATGTAGGGTCGCTAACTCCACGAGGAACGAGCTAGCTACTTTCTTGCCGAAAAGATTCCACAATTTCGAAACATACATTTCTTCCTTCTAATTGGCAAATTCGGCAGCCATTCAGAGGGCTTCCATGAATAGATTCGGAAACAGACACCCCCGGCACTGATTGTGTTAACATGTATGCCATTGCAAAACGCACTGACAGAGTAGCAAAGAAATGGCGGTTTAGTTGCCACAAAGGTTGAAATAGATGACGTAAAAATAAATCTGGCACAACCAGCCCAAGTGGGAATACAACTTCAATCGAGATAATCACAGTGGAATGTATGACCATCGCAATGCATGCATTTGATCAATCATTTATTTTGCATAGACTTACGCTGATCTCATGAATTTTTGGAATCATCTCCCATCTCCATTGAGACAGAAGGTAATCACGTTCATGAGGACAGCTCTCAACAACGTCATTACACCTGAAAAAGGAGCCAATAACATGCCACCCATGGCCAAGCTTTGTCGAGCGAATTGAACAAGACTGCGATGAAAGCCCTGATGATGGTGCCGGACATTGAGACTCCGATCATTGCTGTGATCCATATCACCGATGATTAAGATTTGTCTTTAAATGCTGAGGATGGGATTGACAATGGCGACAATAATATGAACAATCATAGTGACAATGAACATGATAATATTCACAAAGCCAGGAGTCTTACTCAGTGAATGACGATAAGGTCGAGAATGAGAAAGCAGAGGATTATGATGATGTTAAGAATAAAGAGAATGAGAATGAGATTGATAATGATATTGAATAAAAGCGTGTAGTGTCAGAGTCGGTGGATGACAGTATAGGAGACAGTTATTCAGAGTATGTGCTTCAAGCTGGCTGACATGTGTAGCATGGCGTTTGTAACTAGGAGTAAGTAGTTTAGGGAATGATTTGCAGGCTGCCTGCGAAATGTACAATGTTATATAGATCTAGAACCTGTATAAAATAGAGCTAAATATCAAACATTGTCAATAGTAACATCACTGCACTGTATCCGTTGCCCGAGATGTGAATGCAATTCATGGCATCGTATGAATATCGCATGCTGTGAACATTGCGTAATATTATTGTGTAAATTGAACTCACACGTTACATGAGTAGTGTTGTGGATCAAAAGGTGAGTACACTGCATGTCTGCGTCAGTGAGAATTATGTACACTGTATAGCTGTGACAGTATGTTATACTGCATCAGGAGGTGCAAGCGCAACGTAAGGAGTTGTGTATATGCACGTGCAGCGACATTTCATGATGAGGCTCAAATTATTTTGTCAGAAGTGTCAGATAGAGGATAAACGTTCTGGAGTGCCGAGCGCGATGAGGTTTTTCTTCTGATGAAGTATTTCAATTCATGAGAACCTGACAGTTCGAAAGGGTACATACCAGCCGCACCAACCTCCTTGGGGGCTCCCATACCCGAGCTACCAGAGAAACAGGAAGATACATTTGCAACCGCGAGGAAAGTCACCCACCCAGAAGTGTATGGAGAGGCCGCAGGTGCAGAAGTCATGGGAGAGGCCCCAAGCCACTACTTCAAACACCGGAAACTGCATTGGATCAAGGGCCAACCATTTGCAAAAGTGTTTGATTATCAAGAAACCCGTGCCCTGGCTACACAAATCAAATCTTGGGTAAACGACAATCTGCGGTGTGGCCTGGACGATATTTGTACGTTTTAATCCGAGAGAGCATATGAGCTCTGGTAGCTGCTGAGGTACCTTGACTTGGGATTGCGAGCAGAGAGTTTGCTTGAGGTGTCAGAGAAATAGGGCAACGTATACTGCAGAGACATATACATGTGTATCCAGTTTCTTTTGTGGCGTTCACTGTTTGCAGAGCAGCTGGATTTCACTGCAGTGCAGCTGTACATTTCGGCTGATCGTGGAATCAATAGGGTGATGAACTCAGGACAGTGCTGATGGGGAACTCGGGAGCAATTACCCGATGGTTTGACAATTGTGTCAATAATCTTGGCAACACATATAACCGATCTGACCAATTTCTCTGCAGACAAGAGTACCTGGCCGTCATATATGTGAATGGGGAACATTCAGAAAGATGTTCGTGATGCAGCATCAAGGCATGCCTGGATTGTGGTAGGATTCATTCCTGTTCCCCCGGAACATGCAAATGATATCGACTGTTTATGGCACCACACGATCCAAAACATCATGGACCCACTTATAGCAGTCGATATCAGTGTTACTGGTTACGAGTGGTATTTTGGCGATGGTGTCAATTGTACTGGCAGCCATTGCTAGTGGCATGGGTTGGGGACTACCTGGAGATCGCAATGATCGCGAAGATAGTCAGAGGAGCATGCCATGTGTGCGAAGTACTGAAGCAACCTGAGAGAGGACATGGAAAAGGTTTTCAAAACTGGGTGCCTCAAAGTATCTCACACGATAAGGAGCACCTGGAGGAGAATGAATTTTATGAATTTAAAGAGGTACATCTGCAACGAACTTCGAATCACTTCTGCGATTATCCTCTGTGCAATGTCTATCGACTTTGGACTCAGATCTTTTTCACCAACTCTATTTCTGGAATGTGAATGAACTCTTCAACTGGCGTTTGGAATACCTCACCGATCGACGTTTCAAAGCTGAATTTGATGCCCATTTCCCATCATAAACCACACTACACTATCATGATGTGCATCTCTAAGCCCCAAAGCGAACAGATTCTGGTGTGACAAGGAAATCTGTGAGATGCTCAGAAGTGTATTTGCAGTATGTTCTCCCCTTCCCTGCTTTCCAGCGACATTGCAGGAAAAACAATCTCAGACAATGCACCTGAGATTGAGGTTATTAAAACGATTCGGGCACCAATTGAATTTTCTTGACTGGCCAGTCAGCGAATGGACAAGAATTTCTCATTGAAATACCTCAACGTAGGTGTAGAAATGGTTTTCAAGTGCAAACAAATCTTCACTCATCAACGTGCTACCGAGGATTTGACAATGCGTTTGGAAGGGACTTCCAATCGCAGGATGTAAAACGTAACGTGGTGGCAATGGAGAAGATAGAGAGAGAGCTTCATAGGGTGATTTATGGTATCAAAACTGGGAAGCAGAACACTTTTGAGCTGCTCCTGACATAAAAGCAGCTACGCTACACTGCCTGGAATGCAGAGGAGTGGGTGACAATAATAGTAGAACTTGAAGTAGAGCTCTACGCAGTGTCTACAAACAAGCTTGCCTGGTTTGGCCAGTTGTTTAAAGATGCTCAGGACCGCCTGGAACTGAAGCCACGTCCTGAAAGTAGCTGAGGACTGAAAGGAGAGGCTGGTTGAGAACCTGAACGAGAACATCACGCCATCATGACTGCTGTGTTCGGTCTATCGCAGGTCACTGTAGCTGCAACACAAGAGTTAGAGGGTCGCATGTTGAAAGCTGAGAAACGAGCAACTCATTGGTCAGATGAGCGCCAACAAGAGGTTGCTCGGTGTCTGAAAAATAGTGAAGTAAGGGGCAAGCAAGGCAGATGAAGGTGCTTTTCATCTCGCCATGACGGAGTATTGCCTGAATTATGATCAGGAATGGGACTCAAGGAATGGTTTGAATTTGTGCAAGCATCTAACGCTGCAATTCTATCAGTTCGGAAAACCAAAAATGTACCTCCTTATTCATTACCATGAGTTAATCATCAGGGTGGGGGCTCCTGATAATTTTTCAACTGAGATCTCAGAACTGTAGCACATTTCCAATGTCAAGGAAGCGTGCCATGCCAGCAATGGGGTCAACTTCATGCTACAGCTTGTTCAGCACAATGATTGCTACACCGCAATGGACTATATGGAACAGACTCTTCCTTGGCTTGCTTTCTGTGGATGATAGGTTAAGGAGTGTGCAGTTGTCCTTAAGATGATGACAGACTGAGAAAAATGGCAAATAACCAGGTGTGCCCAGCAGAAAAGAATCCTTGCCGGTGAAACTGAACCTTTAATTCGACTCAGTACACATTCTCTGGAGCAGTTTAAACATTCAACGATGTGTGAACATTCACTGTCTTTCAAGAGGATATCACAAGCTGCAGCAGCTAAAACCTTCAACATGCCGATAGTGCCATCTCTTGTCAGTCAGGGTCAGCATGAAATCTGGAGCCGTAATGCGGTCAGTGTTACCTGGGGCTGTGGAAATGAGGTCAAGGAAGGTGTAACATTAACACCTCACAAAAAGGTCACATTCTAAAGACCGGAATTTCATAACCCTCAGTACAAGAACCGGATCCAGTTCGACTGCAGCCTTAAGGGTACAGCAGATGTTGAGATGGACAGGAAGCTACCGCTGGTGATATGGGTACTCGTGGGTGTAAATACTGATGACAGACTGCCCAGGAGGTAAATCACATTTCCCATTCTATCCTTGACCTTTCAACCACCGACCAGAACCTCGCTGTGAAGTGAGATCATTGCGAGAACAGGTGGCCCCACTGTTGTAGCAATACCTTCAATTCCTTTCATCCATTTGAGCCTGTGTTGGTAGACCATAACCGCTGGAGTTGGCTTTTGTTGTCGGTACACTTTTCGAGCATCAATTAAGGCACTCACAGGAAGTTGATGGGTTTGTCAGAATGGTCAATGAATCAACACCACATGTTATTGCTGTGGTGAAAATTGAAGGGCTGTGTCACTTAGTCCCAGAGATCCGGGCAGCGACAGAGAACCGTTCAGTATGGATTGTACATAATCAAGTAGATTTGGATACGTACTGGGATGTATATTAAGAAAAAACAAAACTGGATGAAAGGTTTGGAGCCACCTCTGCCATTTATCCAAACAAATGATAGGAGTCTCAGGCAGGGGTGCACTCAAAATCCAGCTGCTGTATATAGACAATATATTAGTGTAATGAGATCTAGAGATGGCTATTTATACAAATCACTCATGACGATACTTGAAGTAGCAGCATTGAAATGCTAGCATCATAAACAAATGCAATCACATATGATGCCAATTGGCAGTAAAGGCTGCAGGGCGTCTGGCAGGAACGCGGAGCACATTACCCAAAGGAGCAAGTATGTGGACCTCTCAGGAAGTGGCAGGAATGCTGTGAGATGCTCCTGTACGATTTTGGAAAATTCACAGGTGCACCAGAAGCTGCCTGCAGCGCGACAGAGCATAGTAAAATCATATGGGAGGGTTTGGGAGCCACCCAAGCCCCACAAAGGATCCCAGACGGTGGGTGCCAGGCCAGGCAGGAAATCACATTTTCCTGATGGAGGACATTGCATGTTCCGGATGCAGCTTGTATGGCAACTGCTGTGAAGTCTCTCAAAAGATCGTAACGTGATCAATCGCATACATACGAGTGATAAATTGTAACCAATTGAGCAGCTCAAAGTGCTAGTGAAGAATTCAAGAACATCAATTATATGTGTCGATTCATTGGTCATTCTATTCATTCCCCAGAATGCACGAGTTCCATGACGATAGAGTTTTGCGAACAATCACCGACAATAAATACGTTCGATTATGCGCACTTAACCATTGCTTTGTTTAGATCAGAAAGGACGCTTTCATGAGCAATTGACGATTAATTACCTACTATCTGAGTTGCAGCTCTGAAGTACACCTATGACATGTTCGCATCCACAAACAGAACAACATGTTCGCTTACAGAGCATCAGCCATACACAGAAGTACCCCGACGTGGAAAAATAACAGTAACACTAAAGCGGAGTTTCCAATTATGACTTCCCATTGGCAGAGTTCAAGACCGTCATATTGAAGCTGCAATCGCAGATCATTAAGCAGCTCAGAGTTGGATGTTTAACCCTGAATGTTCTAAAGAGTATCAAGCAGATTGAACCCCTTACCCTATTGTGTGATGCTACAATACGGAAAAGTGAAGATGCAAGATCTATCTCACATCATTCAAGAATTGTTTATACGAGATCGACAGAAGAACATGATGCGCCTTGAGGCTATAATCGGCTGTGGCCTAACATGTATCTTTATGGTCATGAGGCCGAGCAGGCGACTCCGGCTACCAAACAAACTGGAATTCACCTACGCCTAGGAGGTGTTGTCTATGTAAGGAGAGTTGAAGGAGCAGCATCTCTGTTCAATATTTGTAGCACTTAACTCCGGTTCACGAACTGGAGATTCTGGTCAGCCCTATGACATACCTCATTGTTTTGGGCTTGACTGAAGGCTAGAGGCTTGAAGGCTTGCTACCGGCTGTCTGAGTCAAGAAGTGAGTACCATACATCAGGGGGTTTTCCATTGAGGTTAACTCTTTACAACGTGGGCTCCTGCATTCCAATCTTCGCTTCCAGCTCAAGAGGATGAGGACAAAGATAACGAGAAGTGATGGAGCTTCGGTGCCTGCAATTGTGCCTGCTGACGATGGAATCCGTATTTGGGCCAAATATCAGCACTTCATGTATGTCTTTACTGAAGGAACAGACGCTGCAACAGCATCAGTTAATTGACCATGCGATCGACCCGGGGCACAATCTGCCATATGAATGTATCTATAACTTCTTGGAGGTTGAGTCAAGAACTCCAAAGGGGATACATTGAGACAAACCATAACCTGTCTGAGGCTTACATCGATACAAACCCGGGCAATAGTGTCATCTTGTGGTTATCATCACTGCCAGCAGCACCGATATTATGCAAAGAAGAAGGACAGCGGCCTGAAACTCTGAAGTTGACTACCCATATCTCAATGCGAGCACAATCAAGATGATAAGAAACGGCTCCTGGGCAAATTGCAATTATTTAGCCACAGGAGTACCACAGAATGAATATTTTCAAGAGCAGGATGCAATTGTGCACGCTCTTTAGAAGGATTACAAGTCCTCCTGTCAATATGGCAATACAAGGTTAGGTTTAAATACTATCCTTTTCTTTAAGAAATACTTCCTTTATAAGAGATTCTGTTAGACTTCCAATTGAATGCAGATACAGAAGTACGAAGCCCCAATGGCAATCGAACCAATCATATCAAAGGGAAAATCGGAGACAATTGACACTGCATTCAGTCGTTGACGGAGCACAGACATAAAATGAGGTGAATTACCCTTCCAGAACCCGAGAAACCACTACTAAGACAAAATCAGCACAAGAAGTTGTTGGAACATAACCTATCATGCTGTGGATGTCATGTTCACCTTACCTCGCAAGCACACTTAGCCTCGTAAGTGCACTTAGCTAGCATGATCTCTTAGCCTCGCCTATGACTTTACTATCGAGTACCTGAATGGCCCAAAATAGCGATCCGACAGCGCATTCAGGTTTCCTGATTATTACATAGGATATGAGAAGCCTGTATGACGGCTCTTGGCGATCCAGACGGTTGAACCATACGCTGAACTCCTACCGATAATTGAGATTGCTGAGGCTACTGACCCATTGGCAGTTGACATTTCGGATATGCTAGTTGATAAACCAATGGCCACAGCCAAAGCCAAAGCCAGACTTAAAGCCAAAGACATGCGCCAATACAGTGCCTTCGCTGGAGCTCTGTTCCACCAGCGGAGGATATATGACACTAAGGGCAATGCTCTCCAAGGTAAAGTGCTAAGTCTCTGTCATTACAACCTTGAATCTGGTTTCTTTGGAGCACTTAAAACTGCTGAGTTATACCCTAGTGATTTCTATTGGCCTACGATTGACGCGTACATAACGAAGTACATCAGCAGTTGGTGAATCTGTCAGAATTGACCGAATCCAGAAACATGGGGATCCTACTCATACAAAGATGGTAACCTACCTGCCCTGCAGAACGCATATCGACTCACCTGAGCCAGGCGAATCAGCAACCGAGATTAGGAGCTACGCGAATGAGAAGGCTCCAACGTTGGAGCTTCAGATCAAATATGATGTTGTAAGCACTGTTTACGGGTTAGATCTATCAAACGCGAATCAACTTTGCAATTGGCCCTTTTCTCCAAGAGCATCTCGAAGGGTGTAACCCCTACAGCTACGCTCGGAAGGGCATGTAGTGTGAAAAACCACTACTTTGTTGATTCGGAAGTCGAAGGCATAGAAATCGAAGCATGGCTGCATTAATTAACCTGGAGCGCTCTAATGGCGGTGCCAGGTGTAGTTGTCCCCGTAAGTGCCCTTCGCTCGCAAATGTACTTGGCCTTGTAAGTGAACTTGGCTAACAGGCATACTTGGCCTCCTAATTTCACTTGGCTCGTAGGCGCACTTGGCCTCTTCAGTGCAGTGGGCTCGCAAGCGGACTTGGCCTCGTAAGTTCACTTGTCATCCGAGGCCAGATAAGCGCCATTCATATATAATCACCTTGCGATTTGCTTTTGGTAAGCTAGTGATTATAATACATTCATACTGAATATATCATATTCTCAAGTTCTCGTGTTCAAATGTATCTACACGTATCCTTCCATATAGGAACTTACCTTCTTCAAGCCCAGTAACACTTGGTTATTATGTTAGCACGACCTTATGGCAAACATTTGAGATGGATACGGCAACTCAAACGAGTATATTCAGAGGCATGTACATATGCGGTCACTGCAATAAAGGGCCGAATTATTCCGACACACGTTTACCATTACTGTAATAGGCACAGAAAGTCAGGTCCCGATACGCGATATACGAGTCCACATGGAGCCAATCGGTGAAATGCATATGATCCGGTTATCACTGATCAGGTAAACTGCGTACTTGGATATACTACAGCCTATAGTCATGGAATCAGGGAAATCATTCGAACCTGATAGCTCTCTAGAGTAGCAGCTATGATCAACATTAGAACGTCATCCAATTATGCTAGTAGACTGCTACAGAGATGCGATACCGGCTGCGGTGGACTTACATATTAGAATACCTTCACAAACACATTCAATGAACGAAATCGTATACAAATTATCGATCGATTAGGCGGAAGTCAATGACAGAGGATTTTGGTGCTGGGGAACAAAACCATGTATGACCTATACTGCAATGATAACTTCGTCTGGCATAACACATGTCAACTACGATAGTAATATGCTTAATGACACCCACAAGTCGGCAAAGGTCATTTATCAACTCAAGCCTCAGTTGGCCAGCAGTATGGAGATCAATCACTTATATCTGGAGAAACTGTAGGTCTACTTGGATATTCGGAACCATGGACTTGCAAACCTGCGGAAGGAGGTGCACTTGGAGGATTCACCGTCAATTGGACGATTGCTTCTCTTCTCTTTCTTTTTTTCATTTCTTTGTGATCTCGGCTCAGTATAAATGACCTCGGCAGTGTTTTACCACCGACCACTGGAGTTGAATTTCCCCATGCAATGAATCTGCTGTAATGACACCAAGCAGTCGTGGGACCTGTGCAGACTTAAGAAGGGGTACGCAGATAATGTTGTTCTTCTTTATGTAAATACGTATGATGAGCCCAGGAAGTCTGCGGGAAAGAAGGGGCATGATGTAATGGCGTTATCTGGTGCACTTGGCCTTGTAGGTGGACTTCACAGATGAGGCCGGGTAAGCGTTGTTCATATAAGGTAGCATCGCAAAGCTTTTAACACGCTAGCGATCATGCCATATTGAATGCATCTAATACTAATTGACAAACTAATGTGGTCAGGGTTCAGCACACATCGTTTTAGTAACTATATTGTACACATGAATGAGCAACATATTATTTTGGATGGATACACTATTTATTTTGTTTGTATTATATTCTGGAAACAATATACTCTGTTGATCATTGAAAATTATTCTTCTAATTTAGATAGACCATAGTAACTGTGTTCTATCTATATTTCATATGAATTCACCCTTTGTATTTGTAACTACCACCACAATTAACAAAACAAATTACATACTCAATTCTGGAAAAAACAACAACAGACACAATATTGATCAACATTCTACCTTTGCCATCATGTACGAAATGAATGGCTTCCATCATCTATAACAAATATACGTAATGTACCGCACCAACTATCAACCCCATGATCAAAATGTTTTACCTGAGGGTAATAAATAGAAAACAAAAGATATATTCCATATCAATCACGGTTCTACCATTATTGTTACCTGTTTCATTTCCCTGTGTTAACTGTATTGGCTTACCGTGACTGTATAATAGGTACATGTACAGTGTGGTTCAATTTTGGCACATGCTCGATCAAGGTGGGGATATTGGGATAAGCATTTGATTCTGGCAATATAGTGTCATGAATGACATTATAATCCTCAGTTGTAATCATATCACTTGTGTTTTCAGCCTCAGATTTATTTGTGTCTTGATTGGGATCTTCGAACTCAATATACGAGTGGAGGCAATGTTAATTATAGGAATTCCCATTGGCAGCACTGTCATCATCACATATATCGTCTTTGTTGTGAATCATGTGTATCCTACAAATATTGAGCACTGACGTTATGCCACTTGAAAGGTTGAGGTGCAGTAAAGATGGTTCATGTAGTAATATTTCATGGAATATGACTGCTGACGCCAGTGGCCTGTTGTCACTGGTCGGCGTGTAGCCCAGACAACTTCAATATCACTCAGACAAATGGCCGGAAACTATACATGCCGAGGGCCGAACCTCTTACTAAAGGCACTATTTTTCGTCCCAGACCAGAGTATGCAAATCAGCTCAGGATACTTGGTTCAGGGTACGAGAGGTCTCAGGTCCTATGTCATATATAAGGTTCTGTTTTCCTTCTTTTTTTTGTATGATAAACAATTCAGCGTAATCATTCTTTCTTGATTTGGTCTTAACAGGTTATGAGCCTGGCGATTTCTAGTTCCAATTGCATCGACAGCTATTAGTTATATAAAGTGCGAATCATTTCACAAACTGGCACCCTTCTCCGAAGGTGTCGAGTACAGACCTAGAGCCCCGCTGAAAGCCTTGAGTAGTAGCCCCAAGCTCTTCCGAATATCTGCGGTACCGACTTCGAAAACCTCCGAAAACGTTGCTATGGTAGCCTCCAGGACTGGCGAAAGATCTGAGTACTGACCTCGAGCATCCCCGAAATTTGCTGAACCTCAAAACGACATGTCCTCACATTCCGCCTGACTTGATGAACGGAATCACGGGCAGTTGGCCATTGAGGAAGAGACATCCCTTGCCGGTAATGGCCTCGGAAAGTATGTCACTGGCTAAATGCGAGTCCCACGACCCCCTATCCTACTATCCTTAACCTCAGCTTGGACACCAGTATCGGCCTCGTCCTCGGAGCCTCGAAAGATCATACAGGGCAACCCATGTGACCCTGAATACTATATTGATCCCGAATCTAACTGCCTCAACCGATTCGAAGCTTTCAATCGAAATTGGACGACTTGGGAGATATACAACAGCAAGGCCAGTGGTACATAATCAAGTCTATCGATGCGGCTCTCCAACCAGATTACTGATCTACCAAAGAACCGAAGGCTCTCTAGTATACGATTAAAGCCCACTTCAGAGAGACATTCAAGCCCGACCGCAAGATTGAATCAGGAAAGCAATCGAGCTTAAAACTGGAATCGTACACAAGTGTCTTTAAGTGAATCGTAGCTCAGGATTAGATCATTCGAGAACCAGCAACCTGCTTTATCCCGCTTCATCATGGGTGGAGAGCCTTCAACATTACCTTCAACCTCACATTCACACAAGAATATTTGAATTTCATGACATTGCTGGAATTGAATGTAAATGTATAGAAGGCAACCGATATTATCCGGCACGGCTTAGATTTGAGGTCCGGTTTCTACGAACTCGAGGACTGGCACCTCATGCAGCTTTGTTTGTGACCAACAAGGGTTGGGGACGCGGCAAAGGGAAGTCAGGATCGACGAACTCGAACTCAAATTCAAACTGTAACTAAAACTCAAACTCGAAAAACTTACACCGGATGGCCTTTCCTGAAGATTGCTCTATATGCAGTGTGAAGGGCCACAAGAAGTTTGAGTGCACAAACAATGATAGGTGGGACAATAGTTTAACCTTATATAACAAGAAGAACCTAGAAAGGATTGCAAATGTGGCCTCAATTGACTCGGAGTTGTACATCTTCTCCGCCGCTGAGCCAATGTTCATAACGATTGACATGGCCTCGACTCCAGCTATTGACGACTGCATTCCCGACTCAGGCGACACGAACCATGTAACTGCAATCGTCACCCATTGCAGTCGTTCGACAAAGTGGCCAAAGGAGTGCACCCAGTAAGGATCGCAAACAATAACCTTATCGATGAGGAAGGCTCTGGAACCAACCCCTTGCTTATAGAAAGGTCTGGAATGTAGTCTGCAAAGATCGCCTTTCAACATGTTCTGTATGTGTCTCGCTATAGTTCAAACAACCTATTGAGTATCACCAAATTCACGAAAAAGGGAGTTAAGTACACATTCTTGGCCGCAGGGATGACGGCCAGTATAGGCTTGACTACTATCTTCGAGCATCAGTCATGCTCTCAACGTGGTGCAGACCATGACATCAGGCACGACAGTGGACTCGATTTCGTAGAAAATTAACATCTCAAATTCGGTGGTTGGTAGTATTCGGTCAGCGATGGACAATAAGAATATATTACTTTCGAATGCACGACTCAGACAGTTGGCCCTCCCGGCCATCATTCGATATCAGCATACCGTCGAAGCGATCCTATTGCACATCAAAAGCCCCACGACTTGCACCTGCGACAGATGCATTATGGCAAAGATGTTCAAAAAGCCCTTCAAGGTCTCAACCGATAAGCCTCGCTCACGACTCCTTGACTTAGTGCACTCCGATGTGATTGGAACAGTGGTAGACCCTAACCATGAGACAGCATGAATACATCATCATGTTCACCGATAACTACTTCAGGTACACCGATGTCGTCTTAATGATGTCGAAGTATATATCCGTTTCCTCCTTCAAGGGGTATCTAGCGAAGGCCGATGCCCGTCACCCGCAGTGGAAGTAGGGCTGAATTCGATTTCATGGAGGTGAAGAGTATGGAAGGCAGGAGAAGTTCCTCAAGTTTCTGGCTGGAGAAGGGATTACCAGAGAAGATTGGGCCCAATGCTCAGAGCAGCAGAATGTGCTTTCTGAGTATTGCAACAGCACTGTTATGGACCCAGCTAGATTGATGCTGAAGCATGCTGGGGTGCCGAATGAGCCCTTGCTGGAAGCAGTAGCCACGGCAGTATATATGAAGGACTGACTCCCGACCCTTTCAGCCGTGCCTTATGACACTGGACTCCGTATAAAAGACTGACTCGATCAAAGGCGGATATCTCTCATATTAAAGTGTTTGGGTGCTTGTCATATGCTTGGATGCATACAGAGTTGAGGCATATGTTAGATGACCATGCACATTGTTGTGTGCTACTTGAATACTCGGAGACTGAAACTCAGAAGTGAGTAATAGATATCCATTCATGTTGAGTCGTTATTGCCTGCAATGTTACGTTGGAAAATGGCACCATATACCACCAGCTCCTTAACAACTCTGGGCAGCCAAGAATCGTCCTCGAGCATGCCGACGAAACCTGGAATGATGACCTGACTATGAAACGAACCCCGAGGCAGATGGCCCAGCAACCGGTGGCCCTGAACCCAAACCAAACTACTTGACCGCCAAACATCAAGGCCACTAACCCGATTGAGTCCGACTATGAAACACTGTCACCACCTCCCCATACTTGCGAGTTGACCCAAGCCCCTCCCCCGGTCTCTTACACAATGAGGGATAGACCCGCCTGCAGGACTCGCAGTGGAGGCTCATGCGCAACTTTAACCTCGACTCCTCGAGTGCCAAGGTCAGCGTCGCAGTGATGATTGAGCCAGGGCTAATGAGCAACTGGGCAGCCATGAATGTACACGAATCCGACAAATGGAAAGAAGCACTGGAGAAGAAGATGAATTCTATGGCGAGCCATGGGGATGTTATGTGTGTGGTGAAGGTGGCGGATGGAGCTAGTCTCATTAAGTGCCGGTGGGTGATGGGGAGGATGGTACTACCAAACAGCGTGATTGGCAAATCAAAAATTAGGCTGGTGGGTCGTGGATACCTCCAGAAACCCAGTGATTATAATGGGATCGCAACTCTGGTTGTTGTTTCGCCCTCAATTCAAAAGGACGTCAGCCCGGCAGCCATGTTTGACCCTGAGATTGGAGTGTTAAAACATACCGACAGCCTCCCTTGATTGTCCACTGTATGACATACTATATATGCGCCTTCCATAAGATCACAGGCCCAATCTGTATGGCCGATATCGACCATTCAGTAAATTGAACAAGGATCTCTACATTATCATGGATGCTAACTGAGGGTATTTCGAGGAAGTAGATGACTTCATTGTCGATTAGCTGAGACTCGAAGTTTTGATTGCAGCCCCTGGCCACTTCTCTGGGACCAGCAAATCCGATAGGGTCCTCAACAACATATATGTAGACAACATGATGATTATCGGCAGCCTTTAACAGGTTGCCTCAATCTCCAATCAACTACATAAGAGGTCGAAGGCCCCAGGGCAAGTACTCATACCGGACAAGTTCAAGTACCTCGGCATAACGGTTACTGGAGACTTCAAAAAGATGTCAATTACGATTGATCAACTCAGATAGATCAATTCAGTCTCCGAACAGTTCGTGATGACCTACTCAAGACTATTTTCGACCCTGGTGGAGATTAAATCCAAACTCCATACCATGAGACGTGATGGAAAGCCGTTTCGCACCAGAACCTACCAGATTGCTCTTGATCCATCCTCTGCACTGACATCAGAACTTGGCTAGATATTGCCTACCCTTACGTTGTGCTGGGCTGATATGCAGCTCGGCCTTCCAATTTGCACTGGGAAGCTGTGAAAAATCGCTTCGCCTACATCTGTGGTACCTCTGATATCAAGTTGACTATCTACGATTATACCCAAATTGGCCAACTACGACGTAACACAATCAAAATGACATGCTTTGTCAATGCCAACATCGGGGGAGAGGCTGACTCGAGGAAGTCGACCTCGGGAATCATAGTCTCTGCACTCGGTATACCCGTGCTCAGGAAATAGAAGTCATTGGAGGTAGTGGCGTAATCGATCAAGATGGGTGAGATGATAGCCCCCGCATAGGGGGTGACGGGAAATTCTGTCTTTCACCGCCAACACCACTCAGTTTGGGAGGGGCGGGCGAACGTTTGTACAGGGATAATGGGAACAGAATGTACGACGGGGAGTATATATTTGGGAGACGCTGGAATAGATTGACATCATCTTACCAGGCACAGAAATACAAACTCTAACTTTCCCAGTTTTTGGTCTCACTCATTCCTTTCGAGATTTCGTAAATACATGCAATTTTTGTGTTTTCCCACGGCCAGGTATCCCATGATATTATTGGAAATATGGTAGCGGGCGCTATGAGCAGGTCTAAAAGCGATACCATTCTGTCTACTCTAGCAGTCTCACTATATACAGAATGACAAGACCATGTTGGTCGCTCTATCATCGGGCAGACTCGGGCGTGGGGTTGAGCGGATTTCCAACACTCCCACTACATGAAAACCCTGCCCATACAAAGGTCAAAGATAAAGAGAGCAATAGTAGGTGAATGATAAAAGAAAGAAAGACCAATTACAAAAGAAGAAAGTCAAATGGTGGCTACTTACAGCCGGATAAGTCTGCATTTCCAAACAAAGGTCGATCCCTTCAACCCTGACCCAGATACAATGTCACTTCATGACAACCGCCTGCTGACACCAACCACAACGAAATCGGCCACACAACAACAAATTGAGAAAAATAGACGAAATGCAATCGGGAGTAATAGATACCCATACTGGCACGATGCTGCAAAAATTTCTCTTTTGGCAGGGCCTTTGTAAGACAGTCTGCTGTCATAACCCCAGTGGGTGTATACTCCAAAGAAACCTCACCTCCTTCAACCTGCTCCCAGACGAAATGGTGCGGCATGTCAAATTCTTGGTACGAGTGTGATATTCTGGGTTGTGGGCAAGAGCAATGCAGCCTTGGTTATCTGCCAATATCGTGATGGAGGGGAGTTTCTGGAACTGGCGATCCAAGATCTCACTGAGGAGAAAGTGAAGCCAGATAGCTTACTTGGAAGCCTGAGTGATTGCCATATACTCAGCAACGGTGGATGAAAGTGCCACTGTGGCCTGCTTCTTGCTTGACCAAGAGACTGGCGATTTACCAGCCAGGTAAATATAGGCCCCAGTGCTGTGGCGAGAATCTAGACATCCTGTCCAATCACTATCACTGTAACGAGTGACTCTCAAATCCCACAAGATCTTGGGATAGTATGGCTTTCCTGCCGCTTCTGGTGTAGGTTCGAATGAAGTGTATCTGGTCACGTGCAGGCCAAGGTGTGTCGACTCTCAAATGTATCTAAGGATGTGGTGGGTGGCAACAAGATTACCAAGAGTGTGGGAACTGCAGAACTCAGAGACTGCTCCCACTCCATATGCGTGGTTGGGCCTGGTAGCCAGCATAAGGTACATGATCGAACCAAATATGCTCCAATAGCAGGTAGCATCTTGTTGAGAAAGAAGGGTTGCAGAATCTTTTCTGAGCTTTGTACCTGTACTGAGTGTAGTACTTGCTGGATTGCAAGAGGAGAACTGAAAGCGTTGAAGAATCTCTTCAGCATACCGCTCCTGTGAGAGGTGTAGGCCATTGTCGTCTCAGATTATTGCAATTTCAAAAAGTATGGGAGAGGGCCATGGTCATACTTTTCGAATTTTGTCTGGAGGTGCTTCTTGCTTGCAGCAACTGCTTCTGGTTCACCGAGAACAATCAGGTCATCCACATAGGCCATGATAAAGAGGGAGCGTGCAAGATTGAAGTAAACACAGTGGTCACAATCTGCTTGCTGGAGGCCAAGCTACTGGCAAAAGATCTCATGGAGAGTCTTGTTGAGGATTTGAGAGGATTGCTTGAGGCTGTATAAGGTCTTATGGAGTTGAAGAATCTCCTCTTAGGATCCATTCGAAAAACATTGCGGAAGCTCCATATATATGGGCTCCTCATCATCACCCACATCCTGTCCAAGGAATGCTGTCTTGATGTCCATATGGTGTATTTCAAAGTTCTTCGAAACTGCAAACACCAGGAGGAGTCGGAGGGTCTGTAATTTAACTACTGGAGAGAAGGTTAACTGGTAATCGATGCCATATATCTGGTTGTATCCTTTTGTAACCAGACGTGCCTTGTACCGCTAGACCTCTCCCTTGGGTCCATATTTTATCTTGAACACCCACTTGCACCCAATGACATTTTGATGGGCTTTTTGGGTTGGAGGCAATCGAGTCCAGACCTTATTCTTCCCAATCGATGCTAATGCTTCTTTGCAAGCCTGATCCCACTCACTCGATTGAGGAGAATCGGAGTCGTCTTCCCAAGATTGGGGCTCATCGATGACAATAGTCAGAGCAACTGCAGCGTGTGCTGAATGTGCAAATGGTCTAGGTTTCTTGTGCCTGGTTGAACGTGGCTGCTGTTGATCCTGATATAATCGAGGAGTGCTAAACATTCCTGCATTACTTCAAGATCTGTTTCTCCTGGATTGTTCTTGCTTTATTGGAGTTGGTTCAAGAGATGGTGAGTATTCAGATGACTCTGATTCAGGCGTGACAGGCTGATGTTCGAAGGGTGCAGCATGTACTCCTGGAGCTCGGAGGGTAATAGACTGGAAAAACTCATCAGTAGGAGTATCTATTGTGGGCATCAAATTATCCATATGCCTAGGTTCTAAACCACTTGCCTTCGAAGGCTTTGCTGGTTCTGAATCGATTGTATGGTTTTCCTCTTACAGAAATATCTGGATATGATGCAGATCAGCAGGTGGACATGGCATTTTCAGAGGGAGAGCTGGTACAAAGTCAATATCCCTTGTGACATGTACAGCGTAGTTATAGCTGACCTTATACGGGTTCCAGCCTTCGTAACCCACCAGATATCTGTTGTCAGCATTGGGCTCCCACTTGTTATGAATGTTCTTGGGAATGTGATGCCAGTCTTCTCATCCAAAAGGCTGTAGTTGGACCAGCGATTGGGCAGACTTTCCTGTCCACAGGTCGTAGGGTGTCTTCGAATTAGACCTGGTGGGAGTCCTATCATCATATTCACTTCAGTCTTCCCTGCCTCAGCCCACAAAAAGAGAGGTAACTGGGCCCCATATATCATCCCCTTTGCGCGCCCCACAACAGTTCTATTAACTCTCTCAGCCACTCCATTCTGCTCCTGTGAATAGGCAGTAGAAAGCTCATAATGACACCCAGTGGAAACTTGGAATCTTTCGAATTCTTTGGAGGTATATTCTCCACCATTATCTGAACAAAGGATCTTAATCTTGACTCCATGTATACCCTCACTTCCAGCAAAGAACTTTTTCACATCCTCAAAAGCATCACTCTTTCTCTTGATATGCTCGAGTTCTATCCATGATGTTGCATCATCCCTGAAGGTAATGAAGCACTCTGCTCCACCTAATGAATTGGATGTCTTTGGTCTACAGAGATCTGAGTACACTCGATCAAGAGCAGCAGCCACTCTTTGGACTCGCTCAGAGGATGGATGGTGGGTCAGTTTGTCCAACAAGCAAGCAGAGCATGATTCGATTGAAATGTTGGTCAATTTGATTCCAGAAGCAGGGTCTTTGGCCAGCTTCTTGAACGCATCGGAACTGATATGGCCCAATCTTTGATGCCATTCAATCAATGAACATGAGGAGGATTTAGTTGTTCGAGCTGGTGGATCTCCTGGAGCAGGAAAGGCAGTGGACAGAGAAGCATGGACAAGAGAATTGATTTCCTTATGGAGGACATAAGAGTGTCGCGGTAGTGTGGCAGTGGCTAACATTTCAGATTCATTAAGTATGTGCATGATATAATCAGACCTTTCGAAGGAAAAGGTTGAATGAGAGGACAATGGCTGGTTGAAGACAATTTGACAACCAGACTGATACACCAGGAGAAGAGAGAGGAGGGAACTGAACCCTAATGATGGGATATAGAGCACATCATAGAGCGTGATGTCTCCTGAAGGGAGAGTGAGCATAACATCACCAACACCTGCCGCTTTCACTATACTGTTGTTTGCCAGGGAGACTGTAGTCGAATCCTCTTGGTCAGTACTAAAGTACCTATGATGGGCAGTGATATGATGGGAGGCTCCACTCTGAATGATTCAGCGGTCCAGAGCTCGATGAGAATTGTGTGAATCAACCTGGGCCATTCAGGTAATAGTCCGCCTTGCATTTGCAGATCCTGAGCACTGTACTTGAATGTCTTTCCTCCTTGGACATTGTCTTCCTGCAGTCCTTTCCCCAATGTCTCATTCCATGGCAATATCTGCAGCTGCCCTTGGGGCGGTTCCCAAGGGGCTTTCGTTTTGATCTTTGCAAATGCTGCAATCGTCCCTGGTCAGCGTAAATGGCCACTCCCCCATTCTTGGAGGAGGAGGAGGTTAACTTGCCTCCCACAAGCTTCTCATGCTCCAGAATCAATCTGGAGCATAGAAAGGTAAGGGATTCAAAATTTGTGATAGTGGTTCTGAAGGGGTGATATTCGAGTGGCAAACTATTTAAAAGGAGGAACACCTTGTCCTCATCTTTGTATGCTGTGCATCCAGCACTGAGGAGCTGGTTCAAAGGCTTCTGGAGCTTGGAGATGAATTTGGACATTTCTTCTCCTTGATAATGAACCTTCGACACCTTACTGCTCAGGTGCCAAATCCTCTGCTTGTCCTTGCCCTGGTAGTGCTCTTGAGTATTTTCCAAACAGTGGCTGGGTTCCTTTCCTTGGAATACATTTCATGGTGGTTGGCCTCCAGCATACGCCCTAGAAGGCCTTGAACCTTTGTGGCCTTGATGTTCTAAGCTTGTTGACTCTGAAGCACTTTAGAATCAGTAGCTGATTCGGAGGAGCAGGAGGATGCACATGTGGGCAGACTATCTTCGGTTGTCGAAGTTGGGCGAGGCTCCTGGCCTTCGATAAGAGACAATCAATATTTCTCAGAGAAGATGTTGATTGCAGCTAGGAGCCACTCACTGGAATCCGATTTGGATGTGAGGGGCTTAATGAAGCCATGAGATGCAAGAGTACAGAGTTCAGAGCTCATTGTCAAAAGTAAAACGTGGGTCGCAATATATTCATGAGGAATACTATGACTGGGGTTGCAATGGGAGAGGGGAGCGAAGGGTATGAGAGTAGACTGATGATTGAGTTGTTGGATGAAGGCACTGGATTGCAACTGAGACTGAGGTCGTAAATGGTCCTTATATACGAAACCCTCTGGTCAAACAATCAATCTGATGGTGTTCGAATGGCATACCAAACGCCAATTGTTCTGAGGACCAGGGTGGGGAGCTTGAAGAAATTTTCTTCGTGAGTGCAATGGCGGTGCCAGGTGCACTTGGCTCCCAAGCGCACTTGGCTGCCGAGGCCGGGTAAGCGCCCTTCATATATAATCACCTC
>MU122551.1:6550-19271 GCA_014904905.1 Wilcoxina mikolae CBS 423.85 | reverse complement strand
TGTGCTTTGGCTTCCTTTTCTTTTGGAAGGGGACTAATGTGTGTTTTGACTCTGCTTTCGGTCCATGGTGGACAGACGGTGGTAGAATAGGTTTCAATCTCCGAGCTGTTTGAAATTCAGGGACTGAGAGTAGATAACGTTTCAATGAGACGTGTTTCAAATTTGCGATTATTTTGTTGCATGCTGTCCCAAGAAATCCAGGGTCCACTTGTATTGTTCGACTCTGGAGATTCATAGAATGGAGGGAATGTCGATGGGCAACGTTGTCGGATTGGATGCATTTCAGGAAATGTGAGTATTCGAATTGCGTATTTTCTTCGCATGTGAATCAGTCGGGGGAGGTGCGACTGGTTGGGGAGGCAACATTGTAGATCGGAAAAGGGTAGCCTTTTCTTCAAACGTAACAGCTGTTGTGTTGGAGAATGACAGGGGTGGTGTTCTCTGGGTTTTCCTTGGTTTGGTATAACGGAGGGCAGTGCATATTTCGGTGCCTTGTGTATTTGCTAAATATTCAATCCACATTGATGTTTTGGAGGTGCGAATATCTCGGAAGTATTGGTTGCGAACTGATTTGAACTTGATATGATCGCTATCGAGGCGAGTTTTCTTCCACTGCTTCTGGACTCGGTTCATATTTGTTCGGGAGATTCTGAGTTGGAGTGTTCACCAGCGTTTTGAATACGTTGTAAGTTGGAAGACAGGGGTAGATGTATTTACTGTATCGAGAATCATGTCTCGTAGTAGTTCAGCAGATTTATCGAGGTTTGATTCGGTCAGCTTTTCGTGTAGGTATTGCCAGACCATTCATGAGGCTTGGGAAAGTGTATTGAGAGTTTTGGAAAATGTATCCCAATCTGTTTAATTCCAGTTGTATCGTATCCTGTTGGAGTCGGTGGTAACTAGTTCAGATTCTGCCACAATATCGATTCGAATTGTTGCATGGTCTGAATCAGTTGAAGCATTGTCATCCACTGCCCAATTTATAACTGAGTCATGGATAGCCTGTGATGTAAAGGCAAGGTCGATAATAGAGGTTCCCTTACCAGTTCGGTAATAGTATGTTGGGGTGTCCGGTTCATTGAGGAGGGAAAAGTTATTCCTTCCCATGATCTGGACAATTTTGTCTGCACGTTTGGGGGTTTTGATTTGTGAATTCCACCATGAATGATGGGTATTCATATCACCGGCAATAATACATCGTTCAGGCAATGGGATATTGGTGAAGCTTCTTGTGATGGTGTAGAGGTTGGAGGATCCTTCATGTTTATTATAAATATTGAAGACTGTGATTGGTGAAATTGAGGGAGTTGATATTTCAAGTACTTGAATATCTGGATCCTGGCTGATATCGGTTCGTGGGGAGCATTTGATATAGGGATTGTTTTTGGCCACATAGGCAATTGTCCTATTGTGTTTTCTTAAGTTTTTAGGTGGAATCAGAAGCTCAAATCCTGGATGTGTTGTAATGAATGTATTGTCTGGGTTGAATCCAGGTTCTTGAAGTAAAAGAAGGTTGGCCGTTCCAACTGCAAAGTCAAGAAGTGTATTGATAACTAAGGAGGAACGGTTGCAATTATGTTGTATAATTCGAATTTAGGTTGATGAATAAGAAGGTTGTTTAGGCATGGGTGGGGGCTGGATGGTCTTTCATAAACTTGGTACATGCTTTGGTATGGAGGGTGGTGATTGTTGGGCATTTGGAATCGTTGGCCCGATGATTTCCCTTGCAGTTGGAATATTTGAGAATATCATGGTCGCATTGTTTTCCTTTGCTGGGACATGATCCACATGAGTGGGAAGTGGTAGTGTGAGGTTCGGCACATATATTACATATGGCAGGTTGTTTGCATCGAAGGTAGGAATGGCCAAATTGCTGACAATTAGTACATTGATCGGTTGGTCGGGATACCACATATTGTTCAGCCTTCCGTATTTTTCCATCTACTTGAACTCCGTGGTCTTGTATAAGCTTTGCTTCGTGTTCATTGTGGACTGCAATAACCATTGTGGTTGCTCTTTTATGAGGTCGTGTCTCTGGCTTAGTCAGAGATCGTGGTAGGGTTGTGAGCTTGATATCATTGTTGTTCATCTCAATATCTTCTTTCAAAATTTCATTCCCGTTTCACACTCGGGAAACATATTGATGTCAATGGAATGAACCATCATTCGGATCCAGGTTTCTTGTTTTTTGAGACTCTGGGCATTTGTATCAACTGAGCGAACTGTTTCTTCAATAGCAGCTTTGTGAGCTAGTACTAATTCAACAGGACATGCATCAGTAGTAAGGAGGACCAGATTGCTTTTGTGGTTTGCGGAAACATGGCCGATATTGGCCAAGGGATCATCCTGATACCTGTGGAGGGTGGCGTTGATTGCAAGTTTCAGTTGGATAAGGTCAGCAGTGACTGGTTGATCACTGTGTCGGGCAATTACCAGTGTGCGTTGTTTTTTGGTTAGGGGGTAGGGGTTGAGGGTAAGTCCATTCTTGTCTTTCGGGGGGTCTATCTTTGCGCATGCTGATGCAATTGCTGACCATAATGTGGGCTTTGGGGAAGTCCCTTCTGGAACTGCTGGTGTTAGTAGGTCTGGCGGTGCTGGCGGTGCATCTTTCTGTGAGGCTTGAATTTGTTCAAGATATTCAACTCGTTGTCCAAGGGTGGCGATAGTGTTGAGGGCAATTTCATGTTTGGTTTCAATTGAGGCCAAGCGAGTTGCCAATTTTCGGTTTTGGGTGGTAAGGCATTTGTTGATTTTAAGAATATCCTTGTGAAGTGGTTCAAGGATAGCTTTGAATACCTTATGGATTCGGTCTTCGTCTTCGTCACTTGGATCCAATAGGTTTGTAACAGGGTTTTGATAGTCTTCATCTTCGGTATCATCATCGTCGTCAGAGCTTTGGTCATCAATCTCGTCATCCTCTGGGGCATCTCCAAGATTCAGATCTGTATTTCCAGAGTTTCCGATATTGAGGTTGTCCGGGTTGGTTGGTTGTTGAGGTGGGGATGATAGTTGGGGTGGGCCAGAGGTTGCTCTGTTATGAGCTGAACCGATAGTCCTACGTGTGCTGGAGCGTGCACGAGAAATATTGAGCTGTGGGTATGGTGAGGTCGACTGCAGCCTGTGTGAACTACCGTATTTGCCCTTCCGTCCTCGTTTAGATATGTAGCCCGTATGGGCTGTACTTGATACAGCTGGGGCGTCCATTGCGGAGAGTGGGTCTGAACTTGGATTTGGGTAGAGATGCATTCTGTATGTACTGGAAGCACCAGGTGGGGGTGGTGGTGGCATAGGGTCTGACATGATTGTCTTGCCAGAGCTTACTGTATTCTATATATGTTACAGTTATTGTAATTTTCTAAGTATTTTGAAATTGATAAAATCCGGCGTGTGAATGTTGTTATATGTGGCCTCGGTACCACCTGAACCCAGAGGCGGTTAGACCTTCACCTCCTTTGCCCTAGCAAGGTATTGGAGCCTTGTACTAGAGCCTTTGCTTCCTCACAGCAGATACAGAGATACCCGTAGCGACAAGAGAACCTCTAAGAGACCTGCTATGTGATGGGGCTGTAAAACCACTGCAAGAAAGGAAGTGCAACTTAACTCTGGAGGATCCACCAAAAGACTCTGGGGGTCAATGGTGGCAAAGTAGCCGGACGTCATCGCCTACACCCTGGTAGGTCTGCTGGGCCCCGGTGGCCAATATGTTCCAAAGAAGGGTACGTAAACAGTGCGAAAATTTGAATATCGAGTGTTGCCAACTCAATTCTTGTCCGATTGAGCTGAATCCTCGGCAGGGTAGACCTGGAACTGTGTAGAGACTGCGATTTCGAGGGCGTTCTGAACGGACGAAAACTCGTAGAGAAATGATGGGATTCGAAATTGTGTTTTTGGCTTCGAGAAATTTTGGCCCAGACAGTCTGGGGCTTGTAGGGAGGTATGGATGGTTCGTTCTAAGGGCTTTCAGGGCCGCTGAATCGATTGCCATTGTCCGTTTGTTAATCGGAGTTAATTCTAGTGAGGTAGAGGGGGGGGATGTGTGAAAAAGCGACTTTTCGATGAATTTGTGTAACTATTGCAGATCTTGAGCTTTTGGTCTGAAACTGAAGCGTGGGCCTCGATTATATGTAGACCTAATGCTCCCAAAGTATGAAGTCAATTGGAAAAGAATTGGTTGTTGAATTATCGGTGGGGGCTCTTTTGCAGGGGGGGGAAAAAGAGGGGTAAGGGGCTCAGTTTTCCACCCAACAACAATAGAGGTCCTGTGAAAGAGATGCCCTATCGTAGGGTGGGTAATCAGGGGTAAGAAATCGATTCGCAGTGTCCGTTTGTCGATAGCTGTTGTGGTTGTTGACTTATGTTCGAAAAACATTTTTGCTGGTGTGGTTGTCGCTTTGAATGACTCACCTTTCAGGGTTAAAGGGATTTCCATCAGCTTCTATTGTTTTCTTTGAACGAACAATGATCATGTATAAATAACGGTGGATTTCCACCTCTGTAGATACTTTTGATCTATATTGCAACCTACAGTTAGATAGCAATACCACACAGTTTGCCCTCTACTTTCCTCTTAAGAAGATTAACACCTTCTTACTTGCTTCCGCTCTGCTCTATTCTTCTATTTTCACGCCCGAAGAACTCAATCATACCTCGGACTTGAGATAGCTACCGCTTCACTTGTCCAAATGATTAGGATGTATAATTTTGTAAGATTGTTAAGTATTCTATCTGTCTTGCTGTGAGTCGTAGTTGCGTCAATATATGTCTTAAAGAGGCATGGTCAGTATGGACCGTAAAATTTCTATCTAAATGGAGGCAATAGTGCCAGTTCACAACTGCATTACAGATTGCCAGGAGTTCTCCATCGTACGTAGAATGTCGTGTCTCTGCGCTCTTAAGTTTCCTGCTCTAAAAGGCAATCACTCTGATCTCTGCATCCTGCCACTTCTGTGATAGTACTGCTCAGACTGCATATTTGCTGGTGTCAGAATGCAGTACATACTCGCCCCCTTCCTCTGACAGTGCCAGCACTAGAGTCTTGCAAATAGCATCTTTTAATGTTTCGAAGGCCTCTTTTGCCTCTCTATCCCAAACAAATTGCACTGTGGCGACATCCTTAAGCCGTAGCCTACGGTGGTAGCTATCTATTTTGACTTTCTTACCCACTTTCCATATATGATATAAAGGCAAGGCGATGTGAGCATAGTGCCGTATGAATTTGCGGTAATAGCCTGTCAGACTCAGGAAGCCACGAACTTCTTTTGCGTTCCGAGGACGAGGCTATTCAGTCACTACTCTCATATTGGACTCCAATATATGCGCTCCTTCTTGGTTGATCTGTTTTAGGGGTTTCCCTAGCAGGTGCACGAGGTACGGAGGATATCCATGGCAATCTGCATTCGGCCACCTGTCACTATGGATGGTCGATGTCACACCCGCAGCTATCCTGTCCTCTGAGCGATGAAGCTACGCATATCCAATACCGAGCCCAGACAAAGCGGATGTTAGGGGTTGTCCCTTAGCAGGTGCACGAGGTACGGAGGATATCTATGGCAATCTGCGGTTGGCCACCTGTCGCTATGGATGGTCAACATCACACCCGCAGCTGTCCTATCCTCTGAGCGACGAAGCTACGCATATCCAATACCGAGCCCAGACAAAGCGGAATGATTAACCCGCGCGAGGGCAGTGTACCTTCTCGATTGAACAGCGATAGTCACGACACTTAGCTGGCGGATTCATCAGACCCGAACACTTAGGGTGGCATGCTACTATATGCCTAGGCCCCCCGATAGTTAGGGACGTCATGAGTTGACGAAGCACGATCACGCCATTGCGGGGACTTACGGGTCAGCCGTGCATGATCGTTTCGACCAGAATTACTTTACCTTATCAGCAATATGGGACAGTCGGCTAGAGTGGGGTACGCCTCTACACTCTCCGACAGGCACACGTCAGAGCTCGAGAAGCGGGACTTTACTATGGGGATAACTATACAGTCTAGGGACTCCATATGTTAACTGCGCCCCGGTAGTTCAATCTACCTGTTGAGAGCTTGTGTGTGGGTCGTCATTTCCGAGTAACGGCAGTTCTTGGTTGAGCTGGTCCGATATAAGCTGCAGCCCTGAAATGGGAGTAAAAGCCAGCGAGATGGAAGTACGATACGTGGCATAGCAGCGGCTGGTTGCCGACGCAAGTCTATGAGGGTAAACATACCCCTGCAACCCACTATCCGATTTAACATTGAGTCGAGATATCAAACGAAAAGTGATGGTTCGATGAACGTGTCAGCGGTCGTTGCTGAAACCTGTTTTCTGCGTTTGCATACAGACCAGAAGAAAAGCAAACGGGCTTAGGCTACGTGGCAAAACCTGGCAGCATGAGGATAACCTGTGGGATGCCTCGCACTTTAGAAAGTGCCGAACGTCAAACGGAAAAGAAGCGCAACCTACCGAGATCGAGTAATCAGTCTAACGATCGGAGGCCATAGCTATCTCAGTACAAACACTGAAATCATAGAGAGTAGACGAGTAATTCGCTCTATAAAAGAACCACCTTTGCACCCGCAAAGTAAAACATCAAGCTCTAGCAGCAATCCACAGTCAGAACACACCAGCGGACAAGAATCTAAAATATTATTAAGTTTTCTACTTTAAGAATATATGTCTTTACACTTTCGAGATCTTGACTCTATTATTCTTTACGCACACGCCCTTTGTGAAAGAGCAGTCACTCCTCACGACTTTTGGTACACACGTGGGTTCATTGCTCACTACGACATCGCCTTTGAGTACTGTCACTGGTTTTATACCGGTGAACTTCCTTCCGTCTATTACCTTATCTCGTCTGAGGACGAAGACGAAAACGAAGACGAAGACGAAGACGAAGAAGAGTCTTTCTCTGAGCTCTTACACGACGAAGACGATTTTCAGGACATCTACGATTTCTGAAAAGTAGACGGCCATACTTACGACGGTGTTCTGGTCATAAGTATCCCCGTAACAGCGGAATGATTAACTCGCGCGAGGGCAGTGCACCTTCTCGATCGAACAGCGATAGTCACGACACTTAGCTGGCGGATTCATCAGACCCGAACACTTAGGATGGTATGCTACTATACGCCTATGCCTCCGATAGTTAGGGACGTCATGAGTTGATGAAGCACGATCACGCCATTGCGGGGACTTACGGGTCAGCCGTGCATGATCGTTTCGACCAGAATTACTTTACCTTATCAGCAATATGGGACAGTCGGCTAGAGCGGGGTACGCCTCTACACTCTCCGGCAGGCACACGTCAGAGCTCGAGAAGCGGAACTTTACTATGGGGATAACTATACAGTCTAGGGACTCCATATGTTAACTGCACCCTGGTAGTTCAATCTACCTGTTGAGAGCTTGTGTGTGGGTCGTCATTTCCGAGTAACGGCAGTTCTTGGTTGAGCTGGTCCGACATAAGCTGCAGCCCTGAAATGGGAGTAAAAGCCAGCGAGATGGAAGTACGATACGTGGCATAGCAATGGCTGGTCGCCAATATAAGTCTATGAGGGTAAACATATCCCTGCAACCCACTATCCGATTTAACATTGAGTCGAGATATCAAAGAGGAAGTGATGGTTCGATGAACGTGTCAGCAGTCGTTGCCGAAACCTGTTTTCTACGTTTGCATACAGACCAGAAGAAAAGCAAACGAGCCCAGAGTGGGCTACGTGGCAAAACCTGGCGGCATGAGGATAACCTATGGGATGCCTCGCACTATAGAAAGTGCCGAACGTCAAACGGAAAAGAAGCGCAACCTACCGAGATCGAGTAATCAGCCTAATGATCGGAGGCCATAGCTATCTTAGTACAAACACTGAAGTCATAGAGAGTAGACGAGTAACTCGCTCTATAAAAGAACCGCCTTTGCACCCGCAAAGTAAAACATCAAGCTCTAGCAGCAATCCACAGTCAGAATACACCAGCGGACAAGACACTAAAATATTATTGTTGTTTTTTCTACTTCAAGAATATTACTTTTACAATACACTTTATGAATTTTCGAGACCTTGACTCCATTATTCTTTACGCTCACGCCCTCTACGAACGAGCTATTACTCCAGCTGATTATAGGCTTGCGAGTATTTTTATTCATACGTACGATATTGAGTATGAATATTTTCACTGGTTCTATACTCCGAAACTTCCATCTGAATATCATAACCTCCCACTCTCCGACTACGAGGTTCATTCCGATTACGACGACTCTGAAGACTACCTTCAGGACAACTACGACTTCTAAGGAAGTAGGCGGCCATACTTCAGCAATAAGTATCCCCGTAACAGTATAATATTTTGGACACGTCCAAAAGTGTTTATGACTACAAATTGCATAGTTTGCGATACTCCAGCCTGCTGCACAATTCGATATATCAATCATCCAGAAGGAAGTGTCCGACAGGGATTTTGCGCAGAACATTGTTAGGGGGGTTGCAATAAAACCTGTGTTACGTGCAACTTCTATACAAGGCTGAGAAATAGATCGCAACAAGAATCGGTACCATGACAAGTACCACCTCCACAGGGACAACTAGTTATCGGTCCTTTTACATTCCCCTCTCGGCAGCTTCACAATGGCCAGCAACAGATGCCGACTCCTCTCAGGAGCGAACCAGTTGGCACCGTCGTCATCTGGAATCGCGAAATCCAAACAGCCCTCCAGACCCTTACCAGAATGGGTTAGGAAACTACAAGAGCAATACGAAGCCTCGAGGAGGCAGTATCTCGAATCCAAGAAGGACGAGGACACGGAAATGGTCGACAGCATACAAGCCCAGGTCAGTCATCTGGATCAGGAATTTCAACGACTGGTCGAGGCCTGCAACAGCGAGAAAGAAGCCATAGAGGCGGAATTCGACGACGTTCGACTAGGTTGTCAACTCTTCAGTCGGCAAGTGGAAACCGACAAAGCCCTCGAACAACAGGCCATAGTGGGACACGAAGAACAGATTCAGGTTCTCAACGCGGTGTTGAGCGAGACGAGGACGGGACTGGCAGCACTTCAATGTCAGAATGATTATATGGTGGAAGAACCAGAGGAGGTTGAGGAAACCTCAGACGGAGGAATTTGAAAATCTACGGAATAGGATAACGGAGTGCGAGAACCAGATAAGGGAACTCCAGATTAAGATGTCAGCATGGAACGCAGCGATGAAGTCACAACAGGAAAGAATGGCAAGGATAGAGAAAAGGTTCGCGGAGGAAGTACCATCTTGGATGGACCATCAGATTTTGTAAGCAAGGGTGGTTAAGGTTCAGAAGGAACATACTGGACTTACTTTGGCCTTTGAGAAGGCCAAAGTCTCGGAATCAACACCAGTACATCCGGACAGACGGGTCCAAATCCAACAATGGCAACAACGGGCAGAGGAGCGAGACAGAAGTGTTTCACCGATTGCAGATTCGGATGTTGCAGAGATCGTTGGATTAAGAGGAGGATCCGGAACAGATGTTGGATTAGGAGGGGCTTCACCAGCAGAGGAAGTTCAGACAGGACCATCCAACCCACCACCACCTGCGGGCAGAGCTGAAGGAGATCCACCTCCACCGGGATCACATTATTCAGGGTCTCACCGCTCAAGGAATGGCAGTGATAGGCATCGTCACCGAACGGAAACCCAGTATCCAAAGGAACGCCGAGAAACACGACTCAAGCTATCGGATCCGGCAAAGTTCAAGGGAAGGTCTTCTGAGGATTTTGATGTTTGGTGGATGAGTATGGAGGCATTTATCGCAGATCAGCCACACTTGTTTACCGGTCCGGGCCTCAAGATTCAATACGTACGTAGACGACTAGAAGATCATGCATTAGCTTGGCACGTGCAGTGGGAATTGGAGGCACATGCCGGAAAACATCTTCGCAGTTGGTCGATATACCGAGCGGCAATCAACGCCCGTTTTCACAATAAACACCAGCAGGAAACGGAATACAAGGCGCTCACCGAACTCAGATACGGTGGAAATGTTCAGGATATGATTACGGAGTTCGATACACTGAACGCAAAAGTAAAGGTTTTCGGAGTGGCATATCGGACTATGCTAATGAGCAAACTACCCTCCGAAATCTTTAAGCATCTTACTCTTATCAATCCGGCCGATAAGACAGATGAAGAACTTCGAGAAATTATTATCAATGCCGGTAAAAATGTTGAAGTCTGGAAAGCAAACGAAAAGAATTTCGGATTTATGGGAAAATCAAGGATATCCGAAACATCTTCCGGATGAGTCAACAAAGACAGGGGCAAGATCCAAAAGCCTAAGGGTCTTGGTTCCGGATTCCAACGTCAACGCCAACGTTTTGAACAGCGAGGCACTCAGCAACGACCAAAGGACAACAGGGGTTCATCCAAACCCAACCCCTTTGTGAACGCTGAAGGTAAGACCTTCAAATAATTGACGGACGGAATCGAAAATTCAGAGCTAGCTCGACGACGAGCAGCAAAGGAATATCAGCGATGTGCATGGCCCGCTGACAGAAAAGGCAACCATAACACCATGAAATGCATTCGGGATATTAAGTTATCAAAGGGAACTGCCGATTACGGCCACCCGAAGGCATACCAAAAGATGAAGGTCGGGGCATACGACCAGTTGGATGATGAGGAAGAAGATTCGGATGTGGCAGACAATTGGTGGGAGCATCAGGATAGCTCGGATTAATGGTAAGTATCGAGATGGAGTAAAGGATATAGAGATAGGCGGGAGAAAGCCTTTATTATTGTTCATGATCCAGTCGGTACCTTGAGGATTCCAGTAGGGATGAAACTGCTGGCAGTAGTACCGTAACACCAATACCCCCAGAAAGAACTTACAACTATGACACCATACGATACCAACAACCACGGACGTATCAACTTCTTCGATTTATCAGGAATACCTTGCGCTCTCGCAGAACCCGAACCTCTTAACGCATTCGCAAACATTGACACCATTCTCAACGAGCCAGAAGAACCTCTCGAGACGTTTTTCTGGGACCAACCTGATTCGCCATATCCTTGGAATCTGTACTGGACAGAGGCAGCCCGACACGGAGGAGGTCTTGCTATTGACGATCCTGTGTTCGGAGATTCCTGGACCAAGTACAAGGGTATGCACGTTGGTTGCGAGGAGTGGTATACCTGTTACTGCGAATACAACTGCGGAGGTACCCACACAACAATCGGAAGAGCACTCGACGCTCTTCCAACTATCTACCAAGTTGAGGATCATTATCCAGAGGAGGATTTCTCAAACAACGAACCGGTAACGTTTGAGGAGCTTCTTAACGAAGAACCCAACTACGAGTGGTAGAACGATACTACCCTCAACGACCTGTTGTGGCCGAGCCATTGTCGAAAGGATGGCTACCAAACGAAAGCATTCCCCCTCGGAAGAGAAACCACCAACAAAGAAACAAAACATCTCCGACGATTTTGTTTATTACGAAATGAAACATGTGCACAAGATTCCGAAAACCAGAATCGGCGAACGACCCGTATACTGGTTCTTTGTGGACCACACGGACAGTGATGGAAAAATACAGCAGTTTCCGGTCTGAGCCATGCTGGATTTGGAATCGACATCTTTTACCATGTCACCTCAGTGTGCCAAGGTATTTAAGATTCCGGTAGTCAGGCGTGCAAAAGGAATGAAAGCAAAAGATTTTAGCGGTAAGTCAACACAACTTCCTGGATTATATACTATACTGTTAGGATTGGCTTTTGGTAACCATCGAACACTTGAAACGTTCGAGATTGTACCGATGCATGCTGACTACGACGTTCTTATACCTGCTTGGTATTTGAAACAACACAAGGCACAGGGCGCTACGTACGGATGTTTACATTTCACCGAGTGTGAACAGAAGTGTTACAATCACGGACATCTCCACACGAACTGGACGATAACTTACAATGATCGTAATGCAACACATAAGGACGCGATCAACATCGGTGCCCTATGCTTTGTGGCAACAAGCATATTGGCAGAAAAACTCCCTCAACAGTACCATAAGTGGATGTTACTGTTTGACCCTCACGAAGCTGAAAAGCTACCCTCTCACGGTCCTCACGATCACCAGATTAACCTGAAAGTACCCTACGATCAGGTTAAAGTCGGACCAATATACCAACTATCGCGCGAAGAAGAAAGATTACTCAAGGAATACATCAATAAGATGGTAAGAGAAGGAAAAATAAAACCGTCCATGGGACAAGCAGGAGCGCCTATCCTCTTTGTGCCCAAACCAAACGGACGAGGCCTGCGTCTTTGCGTCGATTATCGAAAACTCAACGATTTGACGATTAAAGACAAGACGGCTCTACCATTGATGGATGAATTACAAAGTCGGATGAAAGGAGCAACTTGGGTAACGAAGTTGGATATGAAATCGGGATATCACTTGATTCGAATGGCCAAAGGACACGAGTGGAAAACGGCCTTCAGAACAAAATTTGGATCGTACGAATATACGGTTATGCCATTTGGTCTCACCAATGCACCGGCAACTTTTCAACGTTGGATGAACGGTATCCTTCAACCGTTCTTAGGAGGATCAGATGACATTACGGTTGTCTATATCGACGATGTCCTTATCGCCACCAAGGGAACACGGGAGGAACACCACGAATATGTAGGCAAAATACTTCAGGTCTTACAGGACAACAGCCTCGTGGTGGAAATCGACAAATGTGAATTCGATAAACAAG
>MU122550.1:0-19658 GCA_014904905.1 Wilcoxina mikolae CBS 423.85 | reverse complement strand
GAGATGGATCAATGTTGAAGGAAAACATTGGGGCAGGAACCGTTGTGGAAATGACAGGAGAAGCAGTCATTGAAGCGACCTACCCAAGGGGCCATCAACAAGAAGTTTACGATGCCGAATTACTTGGAATTCTTGAAGCTGCACAGAAATGCTTTCAGATATGTCAACGTAATAACCTCACCAAAAGACACATATGGATCTTCACAAACAATCAAGCTGCCATACAACGTCTCAATACTTTCAAACCTGGCCCGGGACAGTTTACTTCCCTGGCACTCTCCAATATCTCCAACAACCTCCATGCACTCAGGACTACGATCACAGTACAATGGGTTCCTGGCCATACAGATGTACCTGGAAACGAACTTGCCGACAAGTTGGCAAAAAAGGCCACTCTGGAAACACCACCTACCTACTATCATACCTCCTTATCCTACCTTAAGAGGGTAACCCGAGCAGCTAAAATGCAGGAATGGGGTGAGTGGTGGATGCGACACCCAGCAAAGGGAAAGAACTACGTTGGAACTTTCCGTACCAAACCAGACCAGATCTTTACCAGTGGTAACCGCCAGTTTACCTCAACTGTCACACAATTACGAACAGGCCATGGTTACTTCCGCAGTTACCTATACAAAATTCCAACAAACTCTGTTGACTCCCCGCACTGTCCATGTCGCTATAGAGGTCCCCAGTATCCAGAACATCTCCTTTTGAAGTGCCCCTTATATCAACGCGAAAGACAAAGAATGCGGAAAGAAATTGCAGTGGTTCACGCTCGATATCTCTGGAAGCATCTTCTATATACCGATTAAGCAATGAAACCTTTGAAACATTTTCTGAATGACACACATATAGCAACACGAAAGTGGTACCTGGGTCAATTCCGCGATGATGAATATCTTGGGCAGGGTAACAATCGGATTGTGGGTCAGGGAACTATCAACGATGATGTGGAAGAACATCAGAGCGAGGGTGAAGAAAATGATGAGGGGCAGGAGGAAGAATCGGAAGGGGAAGGTGTGGGCGGATAGTATGAACGAAGAAGTAAGAGAAAGGGTGGAGGAGGGTAAACTCCAGGGGGAGTGCCCGCATGATATGCAGGACCAGATTGAACGAAACTGACAAATTTCTCACTATTGTACTAAGTGTGTTACAGACCACTATGATTGTTTTTGAATATTTCTTTGTAACTAGAGCAGGGGTGACTGGAGGCTGTGGAGCGGTGCTACCTAGCCAGGGGTTATTCGTTTTTCCTTTGTTCAGTTTCATTTGTTATGCTTGTTCATGGTTATTTGTTTGTACTTCACCGGCGATAGCCTGCGGGCTGCATGCTGTATGATGAATAAATAAATATAAATAAATAAATCTGGAGCTGAAGGGCCCCGGTACACCCCACATCCTCCTCTTCCTCTACCAAGACCACCAGTTGCTTCAGGATCATGGTCCACAAACCCTCCCCCACCTCTGATGTAGCCCACCTTCCCTCAACCACTCCAAACACAGCTGGGAGCACCAGGAGCACCGACGGCTAGACTGGAGACTGCTACTTCTGAAGAGACCAGCCAGTCTGAAGGGAGTGCAGGTCCTGGACAATGGATATAGACCAAAGCACTACCTAAACTGTCACCATAGACCCCAACTTCTAATATCCCCTTCAGTCAACGCCGGCTGCAGATCACTCTCGGTGAATATCAGGGTCAGACAGCCCCAGCCGACAATGTTCCACCCGATGGCACTGGAGTTGGAAAAAAGGGGCCCACTATCGCTTGGGCTAAAGTCACCACTGGGCAACTCATGGTTAAGATGGGTCAAGTTAAAAAGGGGTCCAAAAAAACCGACACACCTGGGAGAAGCAACATCTCCAAGTGTGAGAATCATGTCCGGAATGAATGGCTGATGACTCGGCACCCCCAATACTTGATGGGACCACTCCGATTGAGGACGAGGCAGATCGAGGGGCGTACCGGGTTTGAACTTTGGGAAGCAGCTATCTCAGATTTCATCCAGAGTTATGAGGAGTTCCTACCTCTTGACCGGTTTGATGATTGTTAGAGTATCAGGCACAACTGTATTCACCATTCCATCTGAAATATCTGCAACCACCTGCGAGAGACAGCCACCAGGACCGTAAAAGGTGACAAAAAGAAAGGGAAGGGAGGTGGTGGGATGAGCAAGGCAGGGGGTAGCAGTGATGAACGCCCTCCCAACCGGCGGAACATTTAGGTGGCCGATATCCCAAACAAGTCGTTTGTGGTGCGGGTGTGCGGAGATGTCACTTCTCAGTCTCTATTCAGGTCATTTCAAGGACTTGTAGAATATTCTCAACTGCTGAAGTGTATAGCTAAGGCAAAGCTGCAGGGCCCATTCACTCTCCAGACCGTATATCACTACCTGTTGAGTGAAGAGGCTGCTCAAGACACTGGAGTTACGGTTGGTGAGGAGTTTTGTGACGCTGTTTGGAACCAGAAAGCATGGAATTTGGAGGTCCAGAACTTCCGTGCAGTTGCACCTGAAGCAGCAACTCTGCTTCTTGAGGTGAACCTGTGGAATGGAGATAGGGAGGACCTACCTGAGAATGTCCTGTTAGTGGAGGAGCCCAAGAAAAGCAATGATGGAGAGAGAGTAAGTTAGGAGCGCCTGAAGTGATGAATGAAGTTCTGGGCTAACTGGAATTCCTTGTAGGGAGCACCCCCACAAACACCCAAAAGTAAGTCTCCCAGAACCCCCGGTGCACCACCTGATACAGCCAGCAACAGGAGGGCCCCAGCCCAGCTAGATGACTACGTCAATTTACCTTTGCCACCAATTCCAAGTGCTCTTGCCACCCTGGTGAAGCAAATTGAGAGTACCGAAGTTCTAGACAGCGATTTACATTTCGCCAAAGAGATGTCCGAATTTCAAGGTGACGAGTGAGGACAAGTTTTGGATGATGCTCTTATGGCCACTATCATCAACGCCTTCGAGCACCAGTGTGTTGAAGAAGCAGTTGCATTAAACGGTGCTGTGTCACGTTGACATTCACCTGCGGATGCCATTTGAGGGCCAAAGTATACCTTGAAGCAATTTCCAGAAGTAAGATTTCTTGCACATCAGATCTGGGCGATTTGGTTCATTGTATGGTAAAGGATCTTCGATGTGGATCTTCCTGGGGTGCTCCTGGCTGATGAAATGGGACTTGGGAAATCATTCACCATCTTGGCTGCGGCTCTTTATCCCAAGTCAATTATAGAGAATGGAACAAATTACCATGAGATACAACTACTGGTGATGTTTAACCTCTCTCTTGGCGGATGCTGTCAGGCGGTGGAAATGGGCTTCTCAACCCTCAGTGCTGTCCAGAAGCAATGGTATCCTTGCACTCACCCTAACCCTGTTCCTTGTCGACTTCTCCAGATGCCTGATGACAAGCAGACAATTGACCTCCCGCCATGGAATCCAGTACTCTGTGTGGTGCTCCCAAGTGTCCAGGCGACATTCATCGGTGCAAACAATACCATCACACAAGGGACTCCATCTTTGGTGCACGATCTCTGCGCAGATAATGCTGGCGACCTGACTCACTTACACCTCAACTTCTGTGTGAAATATCCCGAGAGACAGTGAGACATTCATGTGATCACCTATGATACGTTCACGAGCCGGGTGCAAAGAAATGAGAACGTCACAGTTCACCAGCTTACAAACTGCCAGTGGTCGTGGGGAATATTTAAAGTAACGCACCTTTTCAAAGGTCCGAAGTCCAAGGGTTGGTCGGTTGCATCTGAAGCCCAAATTGGTTTCAAAGTACAAGTTACGGCGACACCGGCCTACAACTCACTGAAGGACTGGGGAAAAACAACTCGGTGGCTGTTCACAATTGCAGATGTACCTGAGCTCGAATGAGCATTAGAAGAACCTGCTCCCGAGGCTTTGTTGTCAGCGATCACTACCATTCAAACTGTCATCGCCAACGGAAGTTCCTCTGAAGCTCAGCGGCAAGCTGCCTCTGTGATGACCGAAGTCGCTCACCCATGGACAATTCGCCAATGGACAGAATCGCAGCTGGCTTCAGATGTACCCCTTGTTTACATCCCATTGGAGGATTTCCATCCAGTCACACTGGAGTGGTCTCAGGAAGAACAGAAGCAGTTCGCTGATGTTGTCATCCGACTGAAGAGGCAGAAGCTTGAAGGCAAGCATGGGTCGCCTGGCGGATTCATCACTGGCAGCTTACTTGCTTTTCGCTACCGTTGGAGCAAGAAGGTGATCGTTCTGCCGATGGCAGTTGGAAGGAAGCGTGGGATGCCAGCAGTTTTGTGGAGGAACTGATTTTCAGATGGCTCCGAGAATCTTTCCTCCCTGAGTTGATCAGCGGTTCGGTGACTGTTCCTGAGATGGATGACCAGCCTAGTACAGGCTCTCCTGTCCTTTCACCGCTTCCTCATAAGGCTCCACTTTGTTGTCCTTTGCCCGGCCACGTTCGCCATCTGGCATGGTGGATTTATCGCCATTTCAACCAACACATTCAGGTCATTCGCATGGTCTCCGAAGATTCCGCCGACAGGTACAGCGAAGTTATGCGTGATTTCCAGAATTCCCCCTGGTATGCCGTCTTCATTACCACCACCAAGATTGGGGCACTGGGCTTAACCTCATGGCTGCCAATCATGTGGTGATTCTTCAGAAGCCTTGGATTCTCCAGGAGCAGCGGCAAGCTTTTGGACAGATTGTGCGACTGCATCAGATAAGTAGGCCTCACACCTGTCTTGTCAATACTGGTCCACACGGCTTCGATGATACTGTGACTGCGCTCCATATGATTATTGGTACTACTCAGCTACGTGTATTGCATGGACTGATGAATCGTTCGATGATAAGCAAGGAGGATATCTACAACGTTATCAAAACACGCATTGAGGAGACTACCATTCAGGCTGGGATGTTGTTGCAATCCGAATAGCTGCTCGGATGTTTCTAGGTGCGCTTGGGTTTGGGATTTTATTGATGGGTCATTGAGAATGTTTTTTTGATTTGCTGGGGTGCATCTGGTAGTATTCTTTGTGGTTGTACGGAGTTCGGGTGGGGGTATTTATTCGGCTGTTACTGGGTTTCTTCTTCAAAATGGGTTAGATTTTCCGTATCTCTATTGTCTCTCATGTATCACTAGGTCTAGATGTTAGAGAATCAATGGCTTTGGGTTACGGTATATATCCACTAGATATCATGTTAGAAACAGAATGCAGTTGTGAAGAATTACTTATGGTTGTGGTCGAGGGTGAGGGAGTCCAGTGGCCAAACTGTCAGTTGAAACGTGCTTGCCCAAAACCAGAAATAGAAAGTGAAGGTACGGACCACACGGTTCGGATCGTGCTTGAAATAGAAATACATTCGATCCTAATTCCCCACGCTATCCCCAGTACATATAACACACACCGAGACTAAGCTCTGCCGACGCTTTCAGCTTCAAAAGTGGTACTTGCAATGTTTCATTTATGCGCTCGATCCGCCCACGCTGTTGCAACAGACTGTGCTCCAGCTCAAAGCTTCCAGAGTATGCAAAGATTGAGTGAGAATAGATGCTTAGGTTCGACATCATACCAGCTGATAGTCACTTGATTCTTCCGAATGGGAGTCAGGTGCACCCTGGAGCATCCCCCTGACTACTGCCAACATAACATGATGTTTTTGTCCCTTCTGCTCCATTCTGTCTCGTCCCTTTTTATCATTTCTTTTTACCTACACCTGAACCTGCCTGCCTGCCATTTGAATCATCACAGCTCCAACTGGACTAAAGACCATATTCTATGTACCATTCGCTGAATGCTTTCCTGCACCGGATATTGTCTGCAGGTGAACTGACTGTATCTGGATAGACACGATTTACACTACAGAAGATACTATCTGCATTCAGCTTGAGATTGCAAATAGGTGAGGTGCAGTACTGCATAAATTCGATCGCTGCGGGTTCCCAATTTTGAACAACAGAAACTGCCCAAGGGGTACATCTCTCATTCCGATGCTCTCCCACGACACGGAATGCGACTTTGCCCAGCACAATTACGGTGGCAGCGGGAACCTGAAGCAGCACTTCCTGCATATTGATAGAGAGGACTATCGACTGCTAACTAAGATGATTCATTCCAGTGCGCTATTTAGAGCTCTGGTTAGTCGAACCGAGCCTACCTACTTTGTGCTGCTCGTGCTCAAACATGTCGAGTTACTGGTAACTGGGCACAGCACCACAAAACCCAGTGCTAACTGCAACAAAATCGAAAACGAAACCGTCAATCGTTCGAGTGCAGCTACTCTTATGGCAGGGTTTTAGAATCATTGGAGTACCATTGAAGGCAAGAGATTTCCTGGGGCAATGTTGAAGTCAAATCGGAATGCAAAGCACCGATATCCCAACGGTAAGAATACCGGTAGCTCTCACATATCCAGACCAATCCGCGTGGTTGGTCGTCTATGATTACAGGCGACATAGCAGATATCAGCAGCTTAGGTACTGCCGAAAACTCTGATGCGGAGCATAGGCTTGAATCTAGCTCAACCACGTCAGAATGTGAATCTAGCCACCTCACAATGCAGGTACTCCAGAAAACTCTGATTCAGCGCATGGGCTTGAATCTAGCTTAACCACATCTGAGTCTGAATCTAGCCACCTCACAATGGTAAGCAGTCCTAAAGCCTGAATATCCGTTCGTCTCACTAACAGATCTCTGAACTCAGTATACAGATTAGCAGCTCAGGTGCTCCTCAACTTCAGTGGGAATGAACAGATTGTCCTGTTCGATGCGAACCACTGTGTCACCTTCAGTTTCCTAGAAGAAAAAAGAGATTCTACAGGTGTACCTGAGCTTTATTCAGACCTCTTCATCTCAAATCACATTTAGATATATTCTGACCACCTATGGCCTCGCAGCGTCCTAACCTTACCGCTTCTCAAAAGCGAGATTTGGACTGCTCAGCAAGAATGGCCAGTCAGAAAGGTTCTCTACGCCTTCCCAGACATGTAAGGCCAGATGAATCTCGAATTTGAATCAAGCTAACCTTCAGGTCCACCGGAATGAACTGGACGATGTCAAAGAAGATGATGATTAACACCAAGAGCATGACAACTATTCCACCACTGGTTCAGACTATGATAATGACGAGCTACTGTCATCTCATGAACGGAATAGACGCAGTCGCAACACAGACTCAAAAGACCCGAAAAGGGCTCGCTCAGATACCGTCCAGCTGACTGACCGACTCAAAAGAAAGAAATCCAAATCAACCCTCGGGGGCACTGATGCAGACCGTTCTCAGTTGTCGATGCTTTCACAATCACCTCAAGGCACTCCACCTCGATCTCCTAGCCACGTTACGATGTTCCTCATTCCAGCGAACCATGCCAGACAGTGGCCAGCAAGGTGTCGGGATTCTTCAGCTGCTCCTCCACATATTGAAGGTATGTCGGGGACGAAGAGCAACAAGGATAGCAAGGTGCTACTCCATAACAAAGCAGCTTTCGATTTAGCAAAGGACTTCTTGAGATCGGTTCTGTATACTGAAAACCCCTGGCCAGCCTTTCAAGAGAACGAATTGGACATTTGTGATAAGGTATTGAATGAAGCCCTTGATACCATGACGGTCTAGCAGAGAGCTGTTGTCACACTCAACGGCATGCAACAGGTGTGGAGGGGCTGCAGTGGACCCAGTGAGCACATCGATGCCCTGACACGTGGAATTGTGAGTTTCCGAAGTATTCTCCGGGTTTCAAAGTTGACAATACTAATTATCAATGCAATACATTTGCGGGGGAAAATCAGTGGTATGCAGGGTCGACTAGTCGCTACAGCGAGGCTTATGGTGACTTTACTGTACTCGTTGAAGATAGAAGAGAAGCTTCTATATCTACAGCAGGTTGCCGCTTTGCTGAATGATGAGTCTTGGATTGGGAAAAGGGAAGATCTCCCGAACGGTACGAAGGAAGTCCGGTGGTGTGCGAGAAGCGAGCCCACCACGCTGATCTTTGCTCACTTCTTTGCTTCCAACACCTACCATGGAAGACAACAGCATTTCAACAAATTTTGGAGAAAGCGAGTAACTCCCCAATTGATTTGCTTGGCTGCGACCACACTCAACTACACCTTGAGGGACTACGAGAAAGGAACGAAGAGCGAACCCTCTCAGGACTTCCACAGGGAGATATCCAGCCATCAGTGTATCCCCTCGATCCTATAATTAACGGCTACTAACGTTTGATATAGCCTTGTAGGAGAGATGCCGGAGACCCTGGAATTCCATTGGTCCTGTTCGCCAGGAAGCCAACATTGAACATATGGGCAGCTATATGGATGCAAGAGTTGCGAACTCTGCCGAGCACTCGACCCGTTATGTAATACCAGATGCAGCACGGGAGGAAACGGTGGACCTGGCAGCTGTGTTCAAGTGAGAGTATGTTTCTTGGAAGTTGTGTTTTGCAGGCATTGTGTTTCTCGCGCCGGGTGGTCTGCTCATGGGTTGTGCTTCTCGCGATTTGTATTTCTCGGGCGTTGTGTTTCTTGGGCCCTGTGTTTCTCGGGAATTGTATTTCTCAGAGGTTGTGTTTCTTGGGGGTTGTGTATTTCGGTGGTTCTGTTTCTCGAGAATTGTATTTCTATGGTCAAGGTTGTGTCGAGGTGCTGCTGGGGTGCAGTATCAATATATGTCGTTTGAGTTGATAGGTGCAGGCGGCAGTAGATGAATGCTATAAATGTATGCGATACTACAGGCGCATCTGAAAATGGGTGACATACCATGATTCCATCTGGAAATGAAGAAATAGATCCAAGTACTCCTGAGTGATGCTAGAACGTATCGGAGCTCCGCAGAGAGCTCAGAGGTGGCTACAGAGGACTTTGCTGCGTATCGGAAGTTTCCCGAAGTACCCTTAGAGGCATCAGAAGTGGCTACGGAGTACACTATTGCGATACAGAAATCTTCCAGATCACCCTTAGAGGTATCAGAAGTGGCTACGGAGTACACAATTGTGATACAGGAATCTCCCGGAGTAGCTTCAAGGCTTCCGGGAGAACCAGGGAGTGCACTGAGGGTGCATTCGCCGGTCCCGAAGGACTCCTGGATGGCCTGCAGAGTGCGTCATTCAAAATCAACTCCCACAACCTCTGGAGGGTCCCGGGGCTTGCGGGACCAGACGATTGACTTTGCTGATATTCGAACTTAGAACTTAGAACTTAGAACTTAGAGTGCAAATACCGTTGAGAGTAAGGGGGTGGATAAGGTTCAGACTATATATGAATGGCGCTTATCCGGCCTCGGCTGCCAAGTACACTTACGAGGCCAAGTGCACATACGAAGGCATGTACGCGCCAAGTGCACTTACGAGTCCAAGTGTACTTACAAGTCAAGTGTACCTGGCACCGCCATTACACTGTCGACTGGCTGGATGGGATCGAGCCGGGCTGGCTCTCCGCTGGACCCAATAAAACCATTCCGACCTATGGTCACCGTTGGACACAATGCCAGAGTGTTCGTTTAATTTAGGAGACCTACGGAGCAAGAAGAAACGGTGAAACTGTGATCGGAGGGCGATATGCAACGCGATATGTGTTATTCACGCCGGGTGCAGAGTAAGCTGGTACTGCGGTGTCTCTGACGGCTCTGACGGATCGCATGCACTCTGACGGAGCCATTCCACCCGGATGGAACAAATTGTTGCTGATGGATATTTGCACTTTTGAGAAAAGAAATATACATACAGAATTTGTGGAATCTCTCTGGTATGAAAGTTGTTGACCTATTCCTGATAGCATTAATGACATTGAAAGCTGCAGGTATGACTAACCTCAGACTGTTGTATATGGTCACCCTGGTACAAGGTGAATGAATAAACTGAAAGCAGTTAGTCGAACTGTATGGGGTGCTCATTATCATCTTCAAAACAATACAGGATGTAGAGTCTTCATAGACAACCACAGGACTTGCTTATCATTTGGGTTCTGACTGTATTGAAACTGTTATTGGTTTGATATATCGCTTAGGCAATTGGTCAATGAGAATCCAATTCTGTAAGATATTTACCTATCTCGAGGCAGTCTTTGTGACGTTCTTCGAGACTACAATTGGGTCCTTCATAGCCGAATACCTTCGGCCAGTAATAATACACTGTGTTCATGGTGTAAGAAATCTTATGTTAGTCTGTATCTAGAATACTGAGAATAATATATGCTATCAGCATCAACTCAGATTCAGTTGGAAATTTATGCTAGGTTACTAATTGCATCTCCATTATGTGACACATAATATGAAGTTCAGCAGTAACTTGAAAATGATCTGATGACAGCATACTTTGAATGCCATGATGTTTGCTGCTGACTGATAGACTTGACCACATAGCTGGCATTGAAAATACCTATGTATATAGAGGAGATGATGGTAGTTAAGAATAGTGTTGACAACTAACAACCAGGGATCTGTCCAATTCATTAACCGATTTGATTTGAGCAATGTTAATACTGGCCAAGAATAGTACACTCAAATCTCACTGTATCACTCTAAGACCTGAAATACAGAAAAGTAAGCCAGTTCTTAGGCGCCCTGCTCGATATGTTGTTTATTCTGTTGCTAACTCTAAACACGACAATATCAACAAAAACATAAGCCGATCACATTTGACCTGGTATACCTATTGTCATTCGTGATGGATGGGATTCAGTTCAATGTTTGAGTTCAAGCTGGACACTTCGCCAAATCTCAGATTGAATCCGCTTTGAACTCCTACTGGATTCGATTTGACTGAAACTGATATGCTTCATTGTCAACACTAGTATTGAAGCAGATGATGATTGATAAAAACTCCAGAGATAACTAAGACTTACCTCAGAATGAATTCTGGCAGAAACAATACTGGCTGATACTGAAATCAAATTCCATTGTGAATCTAGCGGAGGTAGTAGTGACAGCAGAGATGTATTTGATATGAATACGATTCATGTATATATTGAAGTGCCCTCAGTGGTTGAACAATTGAAACTTGAAGCAGTAGTATTCAGCAGATTCTTCTTCTGCTTATCAAATTAAACAGTGTATGTCTACTGTTTCCCATTCACAGTTCAAGAGAATGGAGAGATATCTTAATGAATTGCTGGTGTAGCTCTCAGAATTGAGAATATTACCTTCTGGAGTGACCTTGTTGTTCAGAAAATTTTAGAGAAGAGAGAAAAGAGACAAAAAGCAGATTGACACAATGGCAGAAGGGGTGAAAGGAAGTCAAAGAGTACAGAAAGAGTGCAGATACAGTGCCAAAAGAGTGCAGGTGCAGTGGATAGAGTTGTAAGTTTGAGTTTATGGTTCAGACAATAGTTCATGGAGAGTGGAAAAGGACTGACATATTACTGTACAATGCAGCTGAAACGTGATTTCAAAAACAGACAAATAAACACAATATAGTATTAGCTTGTCACGTAATTGTCCATACTAGTATCTACAACCTATAATAAGAAAGAAACAACTCCTAAATATACAAATACAATCCTGACCAGTACAAATACAATCCAAAATTGAAAACCTGAATGCCACAAAATACTAATGCAACCCCAAATATGTTATTTGCAATCCTTTCAATTGGAACAATGATAGTACATATACTGAATTAATGTAATAGCAGCCGGCCTATGGCAGGGTAACTGTCCATCCGCCCAGTATATAGTCAGCTCGTGTTCTTGCTCTTGCACGCTATCGATAACCTTATCTATTGAACCTATCTCATTCTTATTCGCGAATCCACATATGCAACCGTATCTACACTCATATCTACACATACGAGGATGTACGTCTTTACAATTAATCACTCAAACTCCAGCCTTCAATAGTCCAATCTCACCAAAGAAACCAAACATAACAATAGCAATAAATCCAAATCAGACTCAAAATAGGAGAAATAACTCTGTACAATGCAACAATCACTCTAACCAATACAATATTGATATAATATGATCCAAACTAACTTAACAAACCACTGCATTTCCAACATTTATCAGTATGCTTGTCATGGAAGTACCTATTAGACATACCGAAAACAAATTTCTGTTCCATCTATTGCTACTGATACCAAGCACTTCTCTACTCTAACCGACCCTAATGACTCCCCAATATCATGACTTATCCCTTATTATACCTCACAGGGTAACACATTATCAACTACCCTCGAAGAGGGATCACCTACAATAATTCAATAATTGCTCTATCAGGATGGTACAAGTGCCCTTCCTGAACGTCCTCGAATACCCACAGGATATCCCTCGATCTGGTTATCACAACCAACAAAATCAGATGAGTTGTTATGCAGTCCACTACACCACTGATAATGCAGATAGGATGATTATTGGACCGATACTCTGCCAGCTCATGCCACCAATAATATCAAGAGTGCTGAGAGGTTGTAGATATGAAAGTACCTGAGTTTATATGATTGCTGATGACACTTCTCATGATCATGCATATACAGACTGCTTACAACAATCCCACTCACGATTGAAAGAATACCATTTACCTGAGGGCTAAGATATCGAAAGCATACAATAGGTCCGGACAACAGAAGTCCGAAGAACTGATGCCGGTATAGATTCTATGCGTCCAAGTAGGAGACCTTAGTTGGAATGTACGGAAGGTCCTGCTGAGAAGTGAAGACTGGATTGTGAGAACAGGACATTGGTACGAAGAGTGATTAGGTAGAAAAGCTCATGAGTAAACCATAGATAGAAGTAATTGTTGGAGTGAGAGGATAGAGGTATAAAGATCTCTGGAATCTCAGGGGGTAGAAGGGCAAGCTTCTTGATAAGGAGAACGAGCCTTAATAACAACCGCATTGAAAAGCCAAACATCTTTATCTTGAAAATTTATCTTTAGTGACTTTCACATCCTGAGCGACTCTTTATAACTTCCAACACAAGCAAGTCCTGAAAGCAGTAAGGATACTACTTGTACTGATAAACCTGGGGTGACGCTCCCGGTATTATATCCCCTCCACCAGATACGACACGTCTATGATTCGTAACATCTCCTGTACTGCTCCCTACATTTACTCATGATTTTGTACTACCTATCGCAATATCGATACCTCTGAATCACCCATTGACTGCCCTACCACAGGCAAGATCTCCACTCCAGGCAATAGATATCCAGGGAATGTATGTCCACATGAGAGATAGCTGCATAATACAACTCCAGACGACATGTGTCACCAAGTGGCAGGCTTGTTGTGGCGAGTACCATTCACCTATGGTAGTACCTGCTATTGTGTGGTGGTCGAATTGTTTATTGCAATACCTAGGAGAATGCATTGGGCTTTCAGCTAGTAGGAAGGTATCAGGTATATACAGGGAAGGTGATTTTGGTGGTAGTAGTAGAGTAGTCTATACAATACTTGGAGGTATAACTGTTATTGCCTTCAGAGTAGCTACAAGAATAAGAAGGTTATACAATGCTTTGAAAATGATAGGGACCATGACATCATCGCTATTGAGTCGAGTTATATGTAATATTGTATATATTGACATACTATACCACTTGGCCAAAACGCATTTATGACACCACTTGTATCGTCCACCAATCCCTTATAACTGGTACTTCCTCTGTTGCCAGTATATTATATCACAAAGCCAACATGAGATTTTTCCATGTGTGATCAGATACCCAGGAATACAACATATATCTCAGGCCGAATAGATGTGACTTCCAACATGATGCAAAGTCTTTATGGTGAGCTTTTTGACTGGTACTATGAGCCAAGTATACGAGGGGTGGTAGATAAAGATATTGTTCCAACAGTCTTAGCATTCAGAGCTGTGGCTATCAGGATCTACAATCCACATCCTGAGGGTATATGCATATACAGTGGTAGTGTCAATAGCTTGGAGAGAGATGCGATTGTGTATCTGTTTCTCCTGGGAGGTTGTAGTAATGATGGTTGTTGGTATTGCACAATTGTTGTATGGAGGCTGTAGGTTGGATATTGTGGGATACCAGGTGTCTTTTCTGAAAGGGCATATAACACTCTTGTAGTCATCACAGTCATCCCAGCAATCAGAGTCATCGGAGTCTGTATCAGAGTCAATACATATAAGTTGATGTTATTTGTAATATTGGTTCATCTTAACCTGTGTAATGGCGGCCGGCCTATGGCAGGGTAACTGCCCATCCGCCCAGTATATAGTCAGATTGTGCGAGTGCTCTTGTACGCCATCGATAACCTTACCTATTGAATTTACCTCATTCTCGAATCCACGTTTGCAACCGTATCTACACTTATACGAGGCCGTACACAGACATATGCCCTTACACTGTTATCGATCTTTAGTAATTGGATACGTTTCGCTCCCGGAATTTCATGAATTACCCCTTTTTCGACGCGTTACTACTCGCTACCTATCATCGAGAAGTCACACGAATACACGCGATCTACCATCGAGAAATTCTACGATTCGACGAGAGATTACCTCGAGATATCCTACGGAGCTCATTACTCCTTTTTCTTGACGCGTCGATACACGCGCCAGACCATCGAGCTCAACGCGAAGTCGAAAGACGGAAGGAAGCCGAAGACGAAATAAGACCTAAAGACGAAGTAAGACGAGCATCTCGGTTCAGTGTTTTGAGCATCTTTATGGTGCCGAGGCCGCTCAGGCGACTCGGGCTACCTTCAGTATTTTGAGCATCTCGATGGTGCCGAGGCCGCTCAGCTAACTCGGGCTACCGCTACCATACGAACCGGCATTTATCTCCACCCGGGCCTCGGTCAGGTGTTGATGTTTGCAAAGGAGAGTCCAAGGTCGAAGGGCAGAAGTCGGAGGGCAACCGAATGTCGAAGACGAAGCGAAGAGTAGTCGACGATGGTTGATGTAATGATCATACCTATGATCCGGATTCAAGCGGATGCGATCACGATCATTGGTTGCACGGAAGTGCACCTCATCGTTTGCACGGAAGTGCACCTGAATCGGAAGCTCTCAAGCACACTTGACGATTACCTTTCTACAATCTGAGCGGAAGCTCTGAAGTGCACATGACGATTACCTTTCTACAATCTGAGTGGAAGCTCTGAAGCGCACTTGACGATTACGTCCCTACGATCTGAGCGGAAACTCCGAAGCGCACCTACGAGTGTCAGCATTGCACGGAAGTGCACCTATGCAGAATGATTACACGAGCATGGAAGTGCACTTACGGAGAAAGACTACCGAGGGCACAAGCCCTGCGAGAGCTAAGCGCACTTGATTGATTATATTGTAAGTTTGATCTTCTCTTGGATGCTCACGAGTTAGGCAAATGACTTCTCCGCGATGTCGATACGCGTCCGATCGATGACGAGAGCCAATGACGCTTACCGATATGAGCACCACCGAGCCTGCATGATGAAAGCTACGGTATATCGAGGGCGTACCAGCTTCGATTCTTTCCTCTTCTTCTCTTCATGTACAGGTATGCAGCCCAGGAGGTCTGCAGATAAAGGGGGGGATGATGTAATGGCGGCCGGCCTATGGCAGGGTAACCGCCCATCTGCCCAGAATATAGGCAGATCGTGCGAGTGCTCTTGCACGCCATCGATAACCTGACCTATTGAATCTACCTCATTCTCGAATCCACGTTTGCAACCGTATCTACACTTATACGAGGCCGTACACGGACGTACACCCTTACAACCTGTATTTTATCGACACAGTGATAGAGAATCATCAGGAATTTACTCTACCACTCAATTTGCTGTATTTGGATCAATATCTGATGTTCCAATATTTCCTGATATTGGATAATAAATCTCATAGTTACTGGGTCCAGATAAAGCATATCATAGATCAGGTCAACTTTACTATTATCCTGAATGTGAAGAAAGAGATATAGCAGCAAAAGACTTCAAACGTGTTCAGACAGACATCACTTCAGAAACCAATCTGATGTATGTTGTCCTTAATACAATCTGTTTTGGGAGGGGTGAGTGGGATCTAATTGTGTGACATTACAAGATTGTAAGCTTTGTATGAAGTACCCAGAATGTTGGGATGTAGCAGATCTGTAGCAGATATGTATCAGCAGTTCGGAGTTACAGTTGAGGTGTCAAATCGTAAAAACAATATTGAGAGTAGTAAATGAAAACTATAGCTCAGAGAGAGGGAATGTTGAAGAAATAGAACTGAAGGAATGTACAGCAGTGTATATACAGTATGGAATGGGCCATCAAACTGCTAATAGAGTCTGGAAGAATATGAAGCAGCTGGCAGGTGAGTTGAAACTATTCATGACATCTAACTTCATCCTCAAGTAGAAACTTTCCAAGTTATAAGATACTATTGATACTGCCCTTCCGATCAAAATGATAAAGAGCATATCCTACTTCATGCTGAAAGTTGTTTGAATAACTTGTACAGAGTGCGAACTCTTATTGGGTAGTTGTTAGGTAAAAGCATTGAGATTTGTTGGTTTTGACTGCTATCATATAATCGTGCTGTCAGGTTCTACACTAATGATAAGGTATAGTATGAAAAACAGTTGCCACTGGCCACAATTAAGTTAGAGAAATGTTATCAGTATCTGTGACAGTGGAAAAACATCTGCAGATGACATCATGTGACTCAATGTCATGATATAATAAGCTCTCAAATTGTGACGTGGTATGAAATATCAGTGATATCGAATGATTTCTCCATTGTTTCAGATTATTTTCTGCTTGGCCAAACATCAAAAAAGCAACCCAAATATTTATTTCTTTCATATATTCCGCTCACAATTTATATCAAATTGGAGATCAGAATGCTGTTTGGGCAGGGCTATATTGCGATAAATATGTGTCTGCATGCCAGGTATATATACTATAGTTCTTGGTATTATTCACCCAGTTTTGAGAGTTGCGTAGATCCTTGCATATAATTGAACTTACCTTCAGTAGTGCGAAGCATACTACCAAGTCACGTACACTTGGCTTGCACGGAAACTGATAAGTTAATTTTCAAGCTAACGTTAAAGAGGCATACTTACGAATGTATCTGCAATAAGTGCAGCTGGACAACATCCATGCAATTGTTCAAAGTACACTTGCAGGTCATCAATCCATGCAAGTCAAGTATAGTTATAAGTTCACTTCAAAGAGCAAGTACACCTGTGATAAGTTGTTATACCTCCCATGTTACATACCACTGGGAACACTCAAAGCGGGGTAACCTATGATCACTGGAAGATTGCTGGATCACAGTGGTACAAGTGCCACCCCTGAACATCATTGAATATCTACAAGATATCACTCGATTCAGTTACAACGAAATCAGATGAGCTACTATGCAGTCAACCACCCCACTGATAAAGAATAAAGAATCATTACTGGATTGATATGCTGCCAGCTCTTGCCATCAATGATGTGAAGACATCTGGAAGGCTGTAGACACCAACGCACCTGAGTGTGCATCATAGCTGACGAAGCCTTTGACGTCCCTCACAATTGAAATGATACCATTTACCTGGAAGTTAAGAAATCGAACAAATATGATAGGTGTGGACCACTGAGGTCCAATGGACTGATATCAGTAGGGACTCTATTCGTCTCAGTAAGAGATCTGAGCGGAAAGATATGGAACATCAGGTAGAGTGGTGAGGGGTATTGGTGTGAAGGGTGATTAGTTAGAGAAGCTCATGGGAAAAGCGTAGATAGAAGTAATTATTAAAGCAAGGTGAAAGAGATATAAAAGACTTCTGAAATCTCAGAGGATAGAAGAGCAAGCTTCATGAAAAGGAGAACAAGCCTTAATAATATACGCATTGAAAAGCCAAATATTTGTGTCTTGAATCCTTGTCTTTAGTGACTTTCACATCATGAGCGAATTATCATAACTTCCTTTACAAGCAAGTCCGGAACGCAGTCAGGATACAACTTGTATTTGTAAACCTGACGTGACACTCGCGACGTTATATAAGTTGAGGTCAATATACTTTTTGAAGTTCATGTATCTCCAACTTCAAAAGCTTCTATTGTAATTACTCAATTCTTCTACCCATACATGGCAACAACCTATACATGGCAACATTTAAAATATTCTGCTCAAACCATACACAGCTCACATCATTGTCTACACAACATGTACCATAGTATCCATATGCATATCCAACCACTTCTGACCAGTGTGCTGAATGTCTTATTATCCTCACCTCTGCCACAATAACCACAATGACAGCTATCATCCATGATATCATTCACAAATCGATGCAAGGACAGACTCCAAGTCTGCTGTGCATCATGTGAGTATATTGAAATGAACTCCTGCCAATGTATCCACAACTCTCAGAGTTGTTTTCATTTCAACCATAATGATATTGACAATTCTGACACCTTTTATTCATTACACATGTCTGCATCTCTTGGACCATTCGAAATATTTTTGAAAAACATTACGAACTCCTTACCTGGAGATTTCTGAGTATATAATATATTTATTGCCACCGATAATTAATATTACGCTCAGTAAATCTTCAACAACCCCTTCAATCCAGTCGATACTGGGAACGAGTACAATATAGCATTACATGTCATATTGAATGCACTTCCCGTCTACATTATCAACAACTTACTGAAGGCTATCCAATACATCAAAGAGTGTGTGTACACTTCTTCACAATCGAACTACCATCTCTGACTGAAAATCGATGAGATTGCGAATGGAATAGGATATAGTTCCTGGAAGAAATCTATATTGGGCTGGGGATAGAATGAGTAACATCAGAATCCAATCGAGTGTTGGCAACGTGACCTTATACAGTTTGTACAATTGTTTCTCTGACAGCCAGCATAAGAGGAACATGTTATATACGCCTCAAAACAACTCTTCACCAATGTTGTGGACTGTGCTTAGAATGAAATGCATACCGAAAACTGGTAGTGAGTCAATCAGGTAGGGAGGATACAACTCATACTACTACTACAGTGCTCACAATTGTATAAAAAAATCTTTCCATTGGTGATACCCTGGTGCTAGTGACAAGAAGGTATTGCTGATAGATATGATGATCTTCAACCTATCAACAGCTTCACAGATAAAGTATACAATGTACTGTGTATTGTTAGTTGATCTATTGCCTATTTCTATTAAGGTATTTGATATCCTGCTCAAAAGAACAAACACACAGAGGGAGCACAACTGAATGGTCTCCAAAAATATGTTGCAGTATTTGTTGCAATTCCTACCCCATACTGAGAGTGATACCATCTATGTCCACTGTACCAATAACGACCTTAGGCACTGTTATTCAATTCTCACTATATAGATTATCAATTACACCGAGCTCCGTAACCTTTACAATATCCAGATTACCTTGTCATATACATGCGACTATCTCCAGCAGGTAATAGATAATCATCTACACTAATACCCACAATATCTCTTGTGAGATCATAATGTGTATCGTACACTCTCAAATGACAATACACCTCAGATCATTGCAGATCTCCAGCAGCACCACAATATCAATCCCGAATTCGTAATCTCATACAATCTTGATTGCATCACCAACAATCTTTTTTTTGGCCACCGGGGCCCAGCAGACCTACCAGGGTGTAGGCGACGACGTCCGGCTACTTTGCCGCCATTGACCCCCAGAGTCTTTGGGTGAATCCTCCAGAGTTAAGTTGCACTTCCTTTCTTGCAGTGGTTTTACAG
>MU122549.1:4721-26570 GCA_014904905.1 Wilcoxina mikolae CBS 423.85 | reverse complement strand
TTCGTTCCAAAGAAAAGAATAGAAACTGGCGAAAATCCCTTTGACCCTGAAAAGTGAGTCATTCGAGGTGGTGTGATCGATGGCGTAATCGATGGTGTGATCGATGGCGTGATCGATGGTGTGATCGGTCATATGACTGGCAAAAATAACTCATAGTACGACGCTTTATGCGTACGTATTTATGACAAATATAAATAGGAAATACTAGAACTTTCTAGTGCTATTTTTATGATAAGAACTAGTCCAAATACGGCTTTTCGTCCGTTCTATCTTTATCTTTAACATCCGAAAAACATGTGACAGAAAAGAAAACTTGACTAATCCTTGGCACGATCTCATATTTCCAACAATAAAGTTCCCCAAAGCAAGAGAAAAAAAATCGAATAGAAATACATGCTTCAGTACCTAGTATACCACCCTTGGCATCAATAACCGGTGCCACCCTGTCAGGCATACTCCGGTAGAGGTTGTTGAACAAATTTTCTGGCAGCGAGTCCCAGATGTCGGGAAGTACTTCAGCAAGGTGTGCTCTAACAGCATCCGGTCCACCAGGAGTATCAACAATGTTGGGGTACTGGGAATGGAGTTCGCGTTTGAGAACAACCCAGACATGTTTAATTGGATTAAGGTCTGGAGAGTAAGGTGGGTGATCATCAACTTGAATATGATGCGCATTAAACCAGTCATCTACAATTCTGGCAGTATGTACTGGAGCATTATCCTGCATAAATACTGGGTCTCCAATTGTATCATGTATGCGTTGAATGACTGGTAATATAAGATACTCGAGTAGCTTAATGTAGATGCGTGAGTTGACTGATTTGACGATGAGAGAAGTAAAGGTTCCACGGTTTTTCCCCCAAAAGCAACCCCAAACTATCAAGCTAACACCTTTTCCCTTCTTCTTTGGTGCGATACACTCTGTAAGCCACTTTTCTGGTGGTGTTCTGAAGACCCAAACTTGGCGTGCATCATCAGACTTTTCAATTGAACATTCATCACTCCAAATCACACCTTCAAAATCCTCTGCAGTCCAATCCTGACGTTCCAAGGCCCACTTAAGTTGTTTGGCAGCACGTTCTGGTGTCAACTTGGGATGCTTCTTCGCTAGCCACTTCATCATACCGTTTTTCCGTAGGTACCGGTCGATCGTGCGTATAGACACATCATAGGCGCAGTGCTGCTGCAGTTGTTTTTGGGTGAGCTTTCTGTCTTTTTTGATGAGTCGCCAGATTGCCCTCCTTTCGCGTCGCGTAAGTTTTTCTGGCCGACCAGATCTAGGGGTGTTGAGTAGACTCATGCGCTCAGTACTGCGTACAAGGAAGCTTTTAACCGTACTCCATGGCCGTCCAAGAAGTCTACTAACAAGAGTAATTGAACGAAAGACAAAAAAAAACGCGATTATCATCACCTTCTCAACAACTGACATCTCGCGGCGGGCGGTTTTGGCCATTGGTGGTGGAGTAACGTGCAAAAGTCTACATGCGATATTTTTGATGGGGTGCGCACGGGCCCTCTTCACGAACACTTTTGTCTAGGGACTGTATAACAAAAGTACGGCCGCCTACTCCTCAGAAGTCGTAAGAATCTTGAAGACTCTCCTCGGAGTTATCGTAGTCGGACCAGTTGTCGTAGTCTTTGACCAGTAGGTTGTGATATTCGGAAGCAAGTTCACGGGTCTAAAACCAGTGAAAGTATTCGTACTCGATATTGTAGGTGTGGATAACAATACTCGCAATACGGAAGTCGTGCGGAGTTACAGCTCGTTCGTAAAGGGCGTGAGCGTAAAGAACAATAGAATCGAGGTCTCGAAAATTAACAGACATAAATATTCTTTAGAGTAAAAAACTTAATAATATTTTAGAGTTCTGTCCGCTGGTGTGTTCTGACTGTGGATTGCTGCTAGAGCTTGCTGTTTTACTTTGCGGGTGCAAAGGCAGTTCTTTTATAGAGCGACTTACTCGCATACTCTCTATGACTTCAGCATTTGTACTAAGATAGCTATGGGCTCCGATCGTTAGACTGGTTACTCGATCTCGGTAGCTTGCGCTTCTTTTCCGTTTGACTTTTGGCACTTTCTAAAGTGCGAGGCATCCCTGTAGGTTATCCTCATGCCGCCAGGTTTTGCCACGTCAATGTGTGACTTTTCTTCTGGTCTGTATGCTTACGCAGAAAACAGGTTTCGGCAACGACCGCTGACGCGTTCATCGAACCATCACTTCCTCTTAGATCTCTCAACTCAATGTTAAATCGGATAGTGGGTTTCAGGGATATGTTTACCCTCATAGACTTGCATCGGCGACCAGCCGCTGCTATGCCACGTATCCCACCTCCCATCTCACTGGCTTTTACTCCCATTTCAGGGCTGCAGCTTAGGTCGGACCAGACCACCTGCGATCTGCCGTTACTCGGGAAGTCGACCCACACACAAGCTCTCAAAAGGTAGATTGAACTACCGGGGTGCAGTTAACACATGGAGTCCCTAGACTGTATAGTTATCTCCATGGTAAAGTCCCGCTTCTCGAGCTCTAACGTGTGCCTGCCGGAGAGTGTAGAGGCGTACCCCGCTCTAGCCGGCTGTCCCATATTGCTTGATAAGGTGAGATAGTTCTGGTCGAAACAATCATGTACGGCTGACCCGAATGTTCCCGCAATGGCGTGATTGTGCTTCATCAACTCATGACATCCCTAACTATCGGAGGCCTAGGCATATAGTAGCATACCACCCTAAGTGTTTGGGTCTGATGAATCCGCCAGCTAAGTGTCGTGACTATCGCTGTTCGATCGAGAAGGTGTACTGCCCACACGCGGGTTAATCATTCCGCTTTGCCAGGGCTCGGTATTGGATAGGCTCGTATGTCGTGTTGGACTTCGTCGCTCAGAGGATGGGATAAACCGCGGGTGTGACATCGACAGCCATAGTGCCAGGTAAGCCGAACACGGATTGCCATGGACATCCTCCGTACCTCGTACACCTGCTAAGGGAAAACCCCTAACACATATCTCCATATCCAAGCCCTCGGCATGCCATAGCTTTCATCGTGCAGGCTCAGAGGTGTGAATCGGCGTCGCGTTGTAAGTCATTGATTCACATCATCGATCGTATGTGGTTCGGTGATTATCTAACTCGTGAGCATCCAAGAGAAGATCGAACTTACAATATCAATCAAGTGCGCTTAGCTTGCGCAAAGCTTGCGCCCTCGGTAGTGTTTCTCCGTAAGTGCACTTCCGTGCTCGTGTAATCATTCTCCGTAAGTGCACTTCGTCTGTGCAAAGCTGACACTCGTAGATACGCTTCGGAGTTTCCGCTCAGTTTGGAGGAAGCCAATCGTCAAGTACGCTTCAGATCGTTGGAAGATAATCGTCAAGTGCGCTTCAGAGCTGCTGATCAGATCGTAAGAAGGTGATCGTCAAGTGCGCTTGATCGAACGCATTTATCGTCGGTGACAATGAATCGACGCGTATAACGGTATCGTCGATGAAGGCTTCCCTAGCACTTCATGCTCGATTAGGTTCGATTCGTCTCGATTATCTGTTTGTATGCGACACATCTCATTAAACGTATTTGGATTGAGGTGCACTTCCATGCAAACGATGATCATGATCGCGTCTGCTTGAAATCCGGATCACACCAACTGTCATCGACTACTCTTCGCTTCGTCCTTCGACCTTCGGTTGCCCTCCAACTTTTGCCCTTCGACCTTGCCGTCTTGACTGCACATTGGTCTTGACTTCACCTTGGTCTTGACTACATCTTGGTCTTGACTTCAACATCCTTCGACTTGGTCTTGACTTCACCTTGTCTTCCGGCTTCTTTCAGTCTTTCAGTCTTCGTGTTTGGGTCTTATTTCGTCATCAGCTTCCTTCCGTCTTTCGACTTCGCGTTGAGCTCGATGCGACGGGTCAAGAATAAGGGGTAATGAGACCCGTAGTATATCTCGAGGGTAGATCACGTGTATTCGTGTGACTTCTCGATGATAGGTAACGCGTCGAAAAGGGGTAATTCACGAAATCCCGTAAGCGAAACGTATCCAATTACTAAGGATCGATCACAGTGTAAGGGTGTATGTCCGTGTACTGCCTCATGTAAGAGTATAAGGGTAGATACGGTTGCACACGTGGATTCGAGAATGAGGTATATTCAATAGGTAAGGTTATCGATGGCGTGCAAGGGCACTCGTACAAGCTGACTATATAGTGGGCGGATGTGTGGTTACCCGGCCGCCATTACACCAAGAGACATACATCGTTCAAGCAATTAGTACTTGAGTTCAACGTACTCTGTCACGGTACTACACGTCAAGATCGTGTACAAGGCAGAGCAACCTGAAAAGAAGCCCATGAACATCAACAGATGCTTCCTCAAGTAGCAGAAATAGCTTTGGAAAACTTGTGCAAACAGCTTGATAACTGGGGATTCCCACCATGAATGGATCTTTTAAAGTCAATGGCTGAAGTATTAGCCAAACACCGTACAGATGAGAAAAATGATTCAAAGCTGATCAATCTCAGCAAGCATTGGATTGCAAACTTTCTTGATCACCACCCGATACTCTCAGCCAAGTATACAATATAACCTGACCACCAAAGAGAAATTGTGAATAATTTATAGTCATTGCAGGACTACTTTCACAAGCTTCACTGCCTGATATCTAAGTATAGATTTCAGTATGAAAATTTTTATAATAAGGATGAAAAACGATTCATTCTAGGTTACTTATCGAACGCAAAAGTCATTTGCAGGTGAGGGAGGTGGCCACCACATGTTACTCAAGACAGAACATGAGAACGTATTACTGTTATTGAATGCTGTAGTACAGGATTGAAAGTTTTACCATCATTTATTATATACAAGGGTGCTGATCAGTAAATCGGCTGGCCTTCAGAAACATCTGATCGTGAAACAGTGTTTACATCCTCACCCAATGGCTGGACTGATGATGTACTTGGTGTTGAGTGGATTCGACATTTTAATAAGTATATACCTAGCAAAGATCAGCCACGTCTACTTATTCTTGATGGACATAGATCACCCCTTTCAGTTGAATTCTTGTAATGGCGGTGCCAAGTGTACTTGGACTCCCAAGTGCACTTGGCCCTCGCAAGTGCACTTGGCTGCCGAGGCTGGATAAGCGCCCTTCATATATAATCACCTCGCGAAGTGCTTTTAACATGCTAGCGATTATCTTATCTACATACCTCACAATTGATATATATTACTTATTTCCGTTTGCAATCGTATCTACGCATATCTATCCATACGAAGACATACGTCTTTACACTATAATCGCTTTTCAGTCACCAGATACGTTTCGCTCACGGGATTTCGTGATTTCGTTAATTATGGGCGCGTCACACGTAGACCGAGAACTATCGCTAGATTGTCGATATAAGATAAGTTATCATTCAATTGAGTTGATTGACGGTAGTAGGGATGATTCCGAGATGATTTAGATGTCAACTAGTCACGAGAGACACGTCCTCGAAATGTCTCCATTCATGACCTACAACGAGTATCATGACTAGATTGATTAAATCAGGATATGTATATCCTTCAATCAAGTCAATTGACTGCCGCAGAGACGATTCTGAAGTCAATTGGCCCCGAGTGTGATGTCACCTACTCTACATGACGATTTCGAACGAGTCGCAACACCTTACTTTCGAGACCTATAAGCATCGAAACATCAGACGTTTTCCATATCAAGCCAATTGACTACTGCAGAGACCATTCCAAGGCGATTCGGAGAGACGCTTCCACGACAATTACGAGATCATCTGGGCGTCAATTGTTCCCAAGTCACGCGTCATCTGCCCTTATGGCCACTGCTAAGAAGATCTTGAAAATACGTTTAACAAGATCCATCGCATACGAACGGACGATCGAGACGAATCGAACCTAATCGAGCATGAAGTGCTAGCGAACATTCATCAACGTCACTACTTGGCACCCATACAGATTCATCGCTAGAGTGGTGATTCGAGATAAGTATTCCGTCTATTGGAGTTGATTGACGTGAGCAGAGTCAATTCCGAGACGATTCGGATGTCAATCGACCCTGATACACTCGTGATCGGCCTGATGGCCACACCACTGAGAAGTCCTTGAAATACATTTGACGAGATCAATCACATACGTACGAACGATCGATGACAACCTATTGAGCAGCTCTGAAGCGCACTTGACGATTACCTTCCTACGATCTGAAGTGCACTTGACGATTGCCTTCCTCCGAACTGAGCGGAAGCTCCGAAGCGCACCTACGATGCATTAGCATCTACGAATGAAGCTGCAAGCTCACTTACGGAGCGTCAGATCACGGAAGTGCTCCTACGGAAAATGACTATTTGAGCACGGAAGCGCACTTACGGAGACAGACTACCGATGGGTCGAGTTCAAGAGCCAGAAAGTGGAGCTGTGTTCGCAGATTGTGAAACAGCTCTGAGTGGGAAGTGTAACCCGGAATATTCTAAAAGTGTTAAGCAGATCAAAGCTATTGTACGATTCTACAAGACGGATGAGCAAGAAGCTGGATTCGCCTCACATCGTTCACGAACATATCGATCGATACCTGATCACAACTACAATCACGATTACCCCTCGATGAGACTCAATCGAGTTACCGATCATCGTTCGAGAATTCGGCGATGCAATATGAGATAACACTGGCAATGACTACCGACTTCATGATGCCGATTGTTGTCGTCATGGGAGTGATCCAAGTCGGGAGTAAATCGATTCTCAATCGACAATGAGCGATCCTTCGCACATCGACGGAGCCGTCTTATCCAGCAGGATGCACCTCTCCTTCGTCTTATCCAAGCGGGATAGACGTCTACTTGGTTGCATTCCTAGGCGGGATGGACCTCTCTTTCCGTCTTATCCCTAAACGGAATGGACGTCTACTTGGTTGCATCCCTAGACGGGATGGACCTCTCCTTCGTCTTATCCAGCTGGATGGACGTCTACTTGGTTACATTCCTATGCGGGATGGACCTCTCCTTCGTCTTATTCAGCGGGATGGACGTCTACTTGGTTGCATTCGTATGCAGGATGAGCCTCTCCTTCGTCTTATCTAGCGGGATGGATGTCTACTTGGCCGCCGAGACAACTTCCGGTGGAAAGACCAACAGGGACGGCTCATGACACCTGAGCTGCGAAGGCGGCTCGGCGTGGGGGACGAACCAGCATTCATCGCAACCTCGAGCCTCGATGGCAGCGAGATGATGTTTGCAAGAGAAAGTAGAAAGACTACTCTCTCGGTTCAGTATTTTGAAAGCTTGGCACCGGTTGACGAATCAGATGTCTTATTTATGCCCTTGAGGGCATACGACTTGGTTTTGGGATTACCTTGCTTCAAGGCTCGAAACCCGGATATCGACTGGAGAGCCGGTCGACTTACGACCTTGCGAAGCACTGAGTGGGCTGCAGGCCGCCACCTTAAATCGTGATAGAACCCCGTATGCAGATTCCAATGGAACTTCGCAGGGGCGTGGTTGTAAGCCTCCAGACATTTGTTTCCTTGGAGCAACCGCATTCAACGATCTTCTTGAGAGCAATGAGGTAGACGACGCATTCACCCTACGATTTGAGGAGTGCACCGGGCTGCTGGGAGCATCATGGAGCGCGACCTCAGATGAGAAACTCATATGCTGCATAGGTGAGCACGGAGCAGCGGCGGTAGTTGCGGCAGCAGAGTTACCAACAATGCGGGGCCTGAATGACTGCTACCGGCTAGCCGAGTCAAGAAGGGAGTTCACTGGCTGCGGTGCCTTGGTTCCATTGTGGACGGCCGTTAGACTCGTGGCTCCTGGTTTCCGCGACATTTACCGCTCCATCTTTTGCATTGATCAAATTGGCTAACACGAGTGGAGCAGAAACGGTGTTGTATAAAATATACTGGCCGATACAGCGGAGATGATAGATGTGCACCAATAGCACAACCGGATATCAGGAACGACAGATGCACTGATTGTAATACTGGAGAAATGATGATTGACAAAATATTGATACCATGTCAACGGGTGACATTTCGAAATGCAGACGCACCGGCGATACATGAAATCGGATCGGAATGGCCGAATGATTGACTGTGTGATTCATGCCAAGATGGCCCGATCACCAACTGAATTTATGCTGGGAGGATCGGTTAATTCATTAACTGATTTTTCACCTGATGGTGCAAATCGATCATGAATCTGTAGTGGTTTCGTGCCCTGGTAGTGGGATCAATAAGGGATTTGGAGAAACCTTTGGCCTGATTGGCCGAATCTTGGATTTTAATTTTGATCATACATTTCGGATCGTGAATATGTAATTTCAGAAAAGGCTTGCAAGGCGCAGGATGAGTGATGACGATCGTGTGGAGCTTGACCTTGGATCAACTATTGTGGAGGTCAGTAATGATAACTCGATAAAGCTTACAGAATCTCAGGAGAACCCGCTGAATATGGGTCGAACGAGTACAAATTGCACGTTCTGAATCAAACAAACAAATGGCCAAATTGGATGACGATTAGTCCACTTGAATGGATGGCAATGCCCAAATTTATGTTCGAGACTCTACTCCTTTTCCTTAAGAAACACTTACTTTAAGATTGTTGCTGCAATATTTGCAATCGATGCAGATATAGAAGTACGAAGCCTCAATGGCAATCCAAACCGCCTTATCAACGAGAAAATCAATGAGAATCGACAATGCATTTAGTCATCGATGGAGCACTGACCTCGAAAAGGGGAATGATCGTTACGGAAACCGAGAAACCGCTACCTCAAATGAATTCCGCACCACAAATACCAGAATGACATACCATTAGTGTTGGCAACGAAGGGGATAGGTTCGTCGCGGATCGAACCAGGGTGCGGTTCGATCCGGATTCGATCTGTGATTTGGACGAAGTTCCGAGGTTTGTCCGAACCAGTTCCCGAACCATCTATCTTCGAACGATAATAGGTAAACGAGTTCTTGTCCGATCGGCTCGATTTTTATCGCATCTTGTAGCGGGAGAGGTTAGCTACTAGATGCACCAAAAATCGAGCCGATCGGACAATAACTCGCTTACTTATTTTTGTTCGCAGTTGTAGGTCGAAATGGTGGGGTTTGAGGCGAAAGGCTTGGCAAGGATCCGGTTCACATGGACCAAATCGGTTCGTCAATTGTACGAACCCTGGGCGGTTCGTTGCCAACACTACACACCATTACCACCGCAACGCACCCATCATGCTGCAGACGTCAAGTGCACCTGGCCTCGTAAGCACACTTGGCCTCGTAAGTGTACTTGGCTTGTAGGCGCACTTAGCCTCGTAAGTGTACTTGGCTCGCAGACACACTAGGCCTTGTCAGCGCACTTGGCCTCGCTTACGACTTCACTATTGAGCTCCTGGAAGGCACAAAAACTGCGCCAACGGACTGTCGAGACGGCCCGATTATGAGATCGGCTACGAGAAACCTTTCGGATGGTTCTTGGCGATCCTGACAGTTGAACCTTATGATGACCTCCTACCGGTGTTAGGTGTGTTCCCTTAGCAGGTGTACGAGGTACGGAGGACGTCCATGGCAATCCATGTTCGGCCACCTGTCACTATGGTTGGTCGATGTTACACCCGCGGTTTATCCCTTCCTCTGAGCGATAAAGTCCCACGCGACATACATGCCTATCCAATACCGAGCCCTGGCAAAGCGGAACGATTAACCTGCACGTGGGCAGTACACCTTCGCAATCGAACAGCGATAGTCATGACCCTTAGCTGGCGGATTCATCAGACCCGAACACTTAGGGTGGTAGGCTACTATATGCCTAGGCCCCCGATAGTTAGGGACGTCATGAGTTGATGAAGTACAATCACGCCATTGCGGGGACCTTCGGATCAGCCGTACATGATTGTTTCGACCAGAACTACTTCACCTTATCAGCAATATGGGACAGCCGGCTAGAGCGGGGTACGCCTCTACACTCTCCGGCAGGCACACGTCAGAGCTCTAGAAGCGGGACTTTACCATAGAGATAACTATACAGTCTAGGGACTCCATGCGTTAACTGCACCCCGGCAGTTAAATCTACCCGTTGAGAGCTTGTGTGTGGGTCGACTTCCCGAGTAACGGCAGATCGCAGGTGGTCTGGTCCGACACAAGCTGCAGCCCTGAAATGGGAGTAAAAGCCAGCGAGATGGGAGGTGGGATACGTGGCATAGCAACGGCTGGTCACCGATGCAAGTCTATAAGGGTAAATATATCCCTGCAACCCACTATCCAATTTAACATTGAGTCGAGATATCTAAGAGGAAGTGATGGTTCGATGAACGCGTCAGCTTATGTTGCCGAAACCTGTTTTCTGCGTAAGCATACAGACGAGAAGAAAAGTCGCACACTGACGTGGCAAAACCTGGCGGCATGAGGATAACCTACAAGGATGCCTTGCACTTTAGAAAGTGCCAAAAGTCAAAAGGAAAAGAAGCGCAAGCTACCGAGATCGAGTAACCAGCCTAACGATCAGAGCCCATAGCTATCTTAGTACAAACACCGCAGTCATAGAGAGTATGCGAGTAAGTCGCTCTATAAAAGAACTGCCTTTGCGCCCGCAAAGTAAAACAGCAAGTTCTAGCAGCAATCCACAGTCAGAACACACCAGCGGACAAGATTCTAAAATATTATTAAGTTTTCTACTCTAAGAATATATATGTCTATCAACTTTCGAGACCTTGATTCTATTGTTCTTTACGCACACGCACTTTATGAACGAGCAATTACTCCATACGACTTCCGTATTGCGAGTATTTTTATTTATACCTATGATATCGAATACGAGTATTTTCATTGGTTCCATACTCAAGAACTTCCATCCGAATATCACAACCTCCCGGTTGGTGATTACGAACCTTTTTCCAATTACGACAATTCGGAAGAATATCTCCAAGACTCCTATGACTTCTGAGGAGTAGGCGGCCATACTTAAGTCATAAGTATCCCTGTAACAACCGGCGATAAAGAAGGCTCAGACTACTGACCCATTGGCGGTCGACGTCTTGGGTAAGCCAGTTGAAAACCCAATGGACACAGTCAAAGCCGAAGCCGAAGCCGAAGATGAGAACCAATGGAGTGTCGTCGCTGGAGCTCTGAGCTATGAGGGGAGGATATATGTCCCTGCGGACGATATTCTCCGTGGTAAAGTGATAAGTCTCTTTCATGGCAACTCTGGGTTCGGTCACTTTGAAGCTATTAAAACTGGTACGTTAGTCTCTCGGGATTTCTATTGGCATACGATGAATGCGTACATACGGAAGTATGTCAGCGGCTACAATCATCAATGGTCGTATGAGAAGGCTGCCGCGTTGGAGCTTCATAGCCAAGAACGCGAACCCACAAAATTACATGTTAACTATGACCATGTACAGAATGCTCACGAATGTAAGGACGTACATCCTCATCTGGATGGGTACGTGTAGATACGGTTGCAAACGAGGATACGTGATAAAGATATCAATTGTACGGTATGTAAGTAAGATATTCGCTAGCGTGCCAAAAGCACTTCGCGAGCTGATTATATATGAAGGGCGGTTTCCCGGCCTCGTCAGCCAAGTGCACTTGGGAAGGCCAAGTACGATTGGGAGCCAAGTGCGCTTGAGAGCCAAGTATACATGGCACCGCCATTACATCATTCCCCTCTTTATCAGCAAACCCCCTGGGCTGCATCATATATACATGAAGAAAGACAAGATAACGTGTGTACGCCTTCACACGTCTGCATAAGTCCCGCGACCTTCACGGTACCATCGCGGCGACCTCATGGCGGATTCGGTGCATGGGGAAATCCACCTCCAGTGGTAGGTGGTAAAACCCATGCCGACGCCATTTATACCGGACCGAGATCAATAAGAAACGAAGAGATGAAAGAGATGAGAAGAGAAGAGAAGGAAACGTCTAATTGACCCTGAATCCTCCAAGTCCATCTCTGAATCCAAATAATTGATCCCTATAGTGCTAGCTCGGTGGTGCTTGAATCGGTTAATGCCAATGGCCGACTTGCGGGTGTCATTCGGTATTGATATCGTATTTGACACATAATATACCGGACGAAGTAATCATTGCTCGACTTCCGTCTAATCGGTCGATCGTTCGTATACAATTTCTTAAGTTGAACGCATTCGTGAACGTCATCTGAGGGGTAAGGCCATCGCGGCCGGTATCGCATCTCTGCAGCAGTCAAATAGTATAATTGCATGATGTACTTATCTTGGTCATAGCTGCTGCTCTTGAGAGCCCTCCGATTCGTATAATTCCCATGTCTCTGTGCTTTCATATATCCAAGCACACGGTAAGCCTCATCGGTGATAGCCTCCGCTCTCGGTATTGATCATATGCATCTCACAGATTGGTTCCAAGCTGATTCGTATATCAGTTATCTGGATTCGACTTTCCATTGCCATTCTGCTTTAGAACCAGTTATGCTTGGCTGACTTGTGTCGGCCTCGTTCGGCCCTTGATTGCAGTCATATATAGACATGTATTCGTACATGCTCATTCGCGTTGCAGTGTCTAACTCGTAAGTGTGCCATAAGTTCGTACTCACAAAGTAACCAAGTATGCTCCCGCTCCAGGTGCATTAGGGCAGCCATTCTCCGATTTCCATGCCTTTGGCTTCCGAATCTACGAAAGAAGTGGGTTTTCACACGCTAAGCCCTTCCGAGCCTAGTTGTAGGGGACACACCCTAAATCTAGTCCGATACGGTTAATCACCACTATGTGCGGTGACGTCAATCGATTATCGTCGTGGCTTCGTTTGGTGCCCTCGGGGATAAAGGCCAATTGCAGAGCATATTCGTTTGTTGATATATCTAATTTGTAAGCATCCAATATGAAGATCTTACTGACCATGTAATTCCAGCGCTGATACACTTTTGGAAACTCCAGGAAGTCTGTATCGCGGCAGCTTCGTATATCCGATCAGGAGTCTAAGCTCAAATCCTATTCCGACATATTTTCGCGACGTTTGTGCTCTCAGAAGCCTGTATCGCAGCTTCGTATGTCCAAACTGGAGCTTCTGCTCCCGTCCTCTTAATCCGACGTAGGTGCGCTTCCATTATGCCGCACATTCCGATGAGGTGCAATTCCGATAAGGTGCACATTCCGATAAGGTGCACATTGCGTGCTGCTTAATGATCCATATCTCCGACCTCGAAAATCTCTTTGCCGCCGGCATATTTCGTTGTCTCATAGATTTCTCTGTTTGATATTGACGTCTCGATAGACAGCTTCGCAGACTGTCGGTCATTCTGTATGCCATTCAATGGAGCCTTCTCTGATCCGGTAACCATCTCGACTGTATGCCGGTAGCCCCATCGGTAGGGTTCGCTTCCATGATAAATCCTCGGCATCGTAATCATTGACTTCTCTGGTGTACATCGCTCGAACGGTGCTTCATGCCAGCACTTCTGATGCGGTAATCGTTTGCATTTGGAGTCTTTTCTGAATATCCGGTACGGTTATCCCCCTCTTTGTGGTCGGAGCTCTGTCACCAACTCTCCAATTCTGATGCAGATCCTCGTATCGATTCTCGTGTCGATCCTAATACCTCAAATTGCCATCGTGGTTCGGTAAGTAAATATCCCTAGATTGTAGCCGGGATCTTGATTCCAATCATTTCGTCGGTATGCCCTAAATTTTCAGATTTGCATATCTGCACTCAATTGCTAGTCTCGTAGCTTGTCATCTAAAATAAGACTTTTAAGGAAAGGGGAAAGTTCCAAACGTAACCTCGGCTTGTCATATAAGAAAATAGGCTTATCGTCATCCATCTCCGGCTATGACCATCCGTCTCCGGCTATTCGTTTCCGGAATGTGCAAATTTGCACTCGTACAGTCCACATTTCGTGGCTTCTCGACCGTCTTTTTCTCCAACCCGAGGGAGATAGTCCTTGATATCGCACTTCCGTAATCCATCCGGTGACATAACGTCGATCATAAGAAAACACCTACTCATCGATCTGTCCGTATGGCATGGGATCTTAAGTCCAAATCCAGGATCCGGCTCTTGAGCATGCGATTTTATTCCACGCTATTTCGGGAATCCATATGGCAGTACTTCTGCCCACAAATCGTTGCAGAGCATTAGGCTCGTACGATCATAACCACCAAAAGAATGCCTCATTGCGCCGTGGTGACTGTTGCAGTCTCCAGCCTGTTTGTTTGTGGATAAATCATCATTTGACATGGTATCGTCGTTTCGTCGACCATCATTTCGATCGTCTTTTCATCGATTCGGATGCAATTCGTTGCAGTAACCGCATGTGACTTGTAAAGTCTCTGCCTTGACTAAAGACCTCCACGAATTCCTGATACTTGGCAGGAATATGGCCACTGTCTTATGTAATTGCTACATCTATACTCGTTAGCTGAGTGTTTTCAATCGTCTGATGGAGGGTAGGAATTCCCGGGAGTGGCGATACCAGCCGGCCTGTCACAATGGAACATGACCGTGGCGTGCCTCCTCCCTTCGTGACTCGGCGAGCCGGTAGCAGTCATTCAAGCCCCGCATTGTTGGTAACTCTTCTGCCGCAACTACCACCACTGCTCACTGCTCGCCCATCCAGCACATGGGGCCTATCTCACTGACCATCAGTGATGCCTTCCATGGTCGCTCCCAGCAGCCCTGTAAGAACTCCCACTCCTAGGAAGAACATCCATCGACGACCTCTCCTCTGGCCAATAGATCGTCGAAGGCAGTAGCTCCAAGTATTTGAATATCCGGAGTATAGCCACCTTCGGAACACGTCTCCTCCCTAGCCGTAGATCCTGGTGCATTCACGAGGCATTCTAGTTGGTCTGCCCAATCCACTGCCACCACTTCCGCTCCCTCAGGGGTTCGCAGAGCTAAAAGTCGAATGCGTTTGCAAGTCGAGGTCAGGATTCCTGTACTTGTACCAAGGCAATCCAAACTCAATTTCCAGCTCACACAGTGCGTCCACCGCGGCTGCCACCATTTGTACGAAATAAGCTCACTCAGTGAATCACGTACTTGTCACACCCAATTGGGACTGTCTGACAACCCAATAACGTCCATTCCCACTTGGGGATACGACAAGTATCAATTGAACCTCAAACTGTATATACATACGGGATCCGCTGGTCTCCGGAGAGTGTCCAGACGGTTCCCCCTCCAATAGCCCCGTCGATCCTCAGATTCCCAACTATAAACCAAATCATCTCCGTCATATTCATAGGAATCTGTTTCGTTTGCCATCGTATGGGTACATATTCTCTCATTTGGCGATACGGTTTCGTTGTCTTGTTCCATGAAATTGAATTGAGTTGGCACTGATGGCTTCCTCTCCTCACAACGATCCAATTCGGTCGTCCAATCAGTTGTTCCCATTCGAAGTTGTAGCAAGATCTGCGATCGCTGCTCCACTATCTTAAACTTAGTCCGTCAATAGACGAATGATGTTCATAATCATAACTGTCTAGGTAACTCGTTCGGAGTCGTAACCATAGAGCCGTGTCTTCCGTCTGCCTCCGTGGCTCGTTCGAATCGTATGTAATTGTGTAATGTCGTAAGGCCTTTTACGACCTCACATGACTTCCGTACCCGTAACTGAAAACTCCTAATAGCACCTGTAATGTAGATAACTAGATTGAGTCTCGAAGAAGGGTAATCACGATTGTAATTGCCATTGGTGGCTTCGATCGATCGTTCGGCGATCTCAAGCTTCAATCTTCCGTCAATGAGGTGATTCTTGTAGCATTCGGCCTTCTCGGCTCTGTATGTAGGCCTCGGCCGTGTGTAAATCTGCTGGCGAAATGCTGATCCTCCGTAGGTGCACTTCGCTCGACCAATGTGCTCATTTATGCTTCGTGCAATTGTAGCCGTATCGACTTCGCGTTGTGCTTGATTTTCGACAATTAACGCGTTCAGGAGTGTCGCCGATTATAGATTCGCCAGTACTTCATGCTCGATTGACTGCCGTCGATAGTATCTGACTCGTCCCGATAGTTCACATGCGATTGCGCTCGTCAGACGAGGTTCGAAGGAATCTCTGAAGTACGGTCGATTTCCGCATTACCGGTAATGCGTCTCTCGGGGCCACTTAGGCTCCGGAATCATTCCTGTAATCGTCAATTGACTCAAGCGGATAGTAACTTATCCGATCTCGTCGCTCTCGCGATTGGTAGCCTATTTGTGGAATGGTGATCGACCTCGACTGACTTGGTCGGTGACGCGTTTCGGCCAATTGGTTTCCGGAATCAATTCGGAATCGTCTCTGCTACCATCAGCCTCAATTGGGTATACTTATCAAGACTCTCTGCTTCTGCAATTGGTAGCTCTCAAATCCGTATGATTTCTTGTTCGAAATCGTTATGTGGAGTAGGTGACATCACACTCGAGGCCAATTGACTTCAGAATCGTCTCTGCGACAGTCAATTGACTCGATTGAAGGGTATACATATCATTTCGAATTCTCAGAGGTATCTATCAGGGCAGGTGACGTATTTCTCGGAACTGATTGACATCTAAATCATCTCGGAATCGTCCCTACTACCGTCAATCAACTTAATTGCATGATTACTTATCTTGTATCGGCAATCTAGCGATAGTTCTCGGTGTAGGTGTGACGCGTCGAAAAGTAACGAAATCATGAAATCCCGTGAGCGAAACGTATCTTGTGACTGAAAAGCGATTATAGTGTAAGGACGTACGTCCTCGTATGGATAGGTATGTGAAGATACAGTTGCAAATGAGGATACGTGATAAAGATATCAATTGTACGGTATGTAAGTAAGATAATCGCTAGCATGCCAAAAGCACTTCGCGAGGTGATTATATATGAAGGGCGGTTACTTGGCCTTGGCAGCCAAGTGCACTTGGGAAGGCCAAGTGCGCTTGGGAGCCAAGTGCGTTTGAGAGCCAAGTGCACATGGCACCGCCATTACAACGAATTAGATATATCAACGAACGAATATGCTAGCCTTTATCTCCGACAGCACCAAACGATGCCATGACGATAATAGATTGACATCACCGCAGATAGTGGTGATTAACCGTATCAGGCTAGATTTTAGAGTGCGTGCCCTACAGCTAGGCTTGGAAGGGCATGGCGTGTGCAAACCCACTACTTTCGTGGATTCGGAAGTCGAAGGCATGTGAATCGGAGAATGGCTGCCTTGATGCACCGGGAGCAGAAGCATACTTGGTTATGTTGTGAGTACGACCTTATGGCACACTTACGAGTTAGATACCGCAACTCGAATGAACATGTACGAATGCATGTCGACATACGATGACTGCAATCGACAGCCAAACGAGGCCTACACAAGTCAACCACCACTGGATCTGAAGCAGAATGACAACGGAAAGTCGAATCCCGATATCCGATATACGAGTCAACCTGGAACCAATCTGTGAGACGCATATGAGCAATGCCGAGAGCAGAGGCTATCACTGATGAGGTCTGCCGTGTGTTTGGATATACGAAAGCACATAGACATGGAAATCATACGAATTCGAGAGCTCTCAAGAGCAGCTATGATCAGGATAAGTACATCGTGCAATTGTGCGAGTTGACTGCTGCAGCGATGCGATACTGATCGCGATGGCCTTGCCCATCAGATGACGTTCACTAATCCGTTCAACGAAATAAATCGTATACAAACAATCGATCGATTAGGCGGAAGTTGAGGTGTCAACTACAAAATATAGATGCCGAACGACGCCTGCAAGTCGGCCAATGGCATTTAACGATTTGAGCACCATCGAGCAAGCACTATAGGGATCAATTATTTGGATTCGGAGATAGACTTGGAGGATTCAGAATCAATTGGACATTTCCTTCTTGCTTTCTACTTCTTTTCTTCTCTTCGTTTCTTATGGATCTCGGCCCAGTACAAATGGTGTCAGCACGGGTTTTACCACCTACCACTGGAGGTGGATTTCCCCATGCACCGAATCTGCCATGAGGCCGCCGTGATGGCACCGATTGGTCGCGAGACTTATGCAGACGTACGAAGGCGTACGTACCTTATCTTGTCTTTCTTTATGTGTATATACAGTCCCTAGACAAAAGTGTTCGTGAAGAGGGCCCGTACGCACCCCATCAAAAATATCGCGTGTAGACTTTTGCACGTTACTCCACCACCAATGGCCAAAACCGCCCGCCGCGAGATGTCAGTTGTTGAGAAGGGGATGATAATCGCGTTTTGTTTTGTCTTTCGTTCAATTACTCTTGTTAGTAGACTTCTTGGACGGCCATGGAGTACAGTTAAAAGCTTCCTTGTACGCAGTACTGAGCGCATGAGTCTACTCAACACCCCTAGATCTGGTCGGCCAGAAAAACTTACGCGACGCAAAAGGAGGGCGATCTGGCGACTCATCAAAAAAGACAGAAAGCTCACCCAAAAACAACTGCAGCAGCACTGCGCCCCTGATGTGTCTATACACACGATCGATCGGTACCTACGAAAAAACGGTATGATGAAGTGGCTAGCGAAGAAGCGACCCAAGTTGACACCAGAACGTGCTGCCAAACGACTTAAGTGGGCCTTAGAATGTCAGGATTGGACTGCAGAGAATTTTGAGGGTGTGATTTGGAGTGATGAATGTTCAATTGAAAAGTCTGATGATGCACGCCAAGTTTGGGTCTTCAGAACACCACCAGAAAAGTGGCTTACAGAGTGTATCGCACCAAAGAAGCAGGGAAAAGGTGTTAGCTTGATGGTTTGGGGTTGCTTTTGGGGGAAAAACCGTGGAACCTTTACTCCTCTCATCGTCAAATCAGTCAACTCACGCATCTACATTAAGCTACTCGAGTATCTTATATTACCAGTCATTCAACGCATACATGATACAATTGGAAACCCAGTATTTATGCAGGATAATGCTCCAGTACATACTGCCAGAATTGTAGATGACTGATTTAATGCGCATCATATTCAAGTTGATGATCACCCACCTTACTCTCCGGACCTTAATCCAATTGAACATGTCTGGGTTGTTCTCAAACGCGAACTCCATTCCCGGTACCCCAACATTGTTGATACTCCTGGTGGACCGGATGCTGTTAGAGCACGCCTTGCTGAAGTACTTCCCGATATCTGGGACACGCTGCCAGAAAATTTGTTCAACAACCTCTACTGGAGTATACCTGACAGGGTGGCAGCGGTTATTGATGCCAAGGGGTGGTATACTAGGTACTGAAGCATGTATTTCTAATCGATATTTTTTCTCTTGGTTTGAGGAACTTTATAACTATCTAGAGACTTTGTAATTTTGTTTGGAGACTGTAGTATCTTTGGTTGTGGAGTAATTCAAGATTTTCTCGTGGTGATGGTGGTTGACAAGGGTGTGCACGGATCCTTTCACGAACACTTTTGTCTAGGGACTGTATATATGCTGCAGCCCAGGAGGTCTGCGGATAAAGAGGGGGATGATGTAATGGCGGTGCCAAGTGCACCTGGACTCCCAAGTACACTTGGCTCTCGCCAGTACACTTGGCTGCCGAGGCCGGGTAAGCGCCCTTCATATATAATCACCTCACGAAGTGCTTTTAGCATACTAGCGATTATCTTACCTACATACCTCACAATTGATATATATTACTTATTCCCATTTGCAACCGTATCTACGCATATCTATCCATACGAGGATGTACGTCCTTACAATTCTGCTGGTATGCAGTGGCACACAATATCGTCCTCTTCTGCTTTGCAGCTCATTCAACACATCTGTTACAACATCTTGATGTTGGACTTCTTGGTCTCTTACAGCACTACTATTGAAATGCGACTGATGATCATATGCAGGAAACCAGGACTAGAGTTGTTAAAGGAACATTCTGGTGCTTCTATTCAGCTGCTCATTCTGCTATATATACACTAAAGAACATCAAAGCTGCATTTCACAAGACTGGTATTTTTACATTCAACTCCGATGCCATTCTAACTCAACTTCCATACCAGCCAGTATCATTACCAGCAAAGCATCAGACCATCCTAAAAACATCCCATAATCACCGAGACCTCCATAAGCAAACTCAAGTTGCGATAAATCTCATCAACAATAGTGAGACTTCCAATACCTTATCAGCTATTGCTGCACTTTGTCATTTTGCATGTACCGATGAAACCGCACTTAGTACTGCTCAGATAAAAACAATCGAAGCTGAAGATATCAAAAAACGGTAAAATAGGAAAAGTGCAGCCCAAACCGATAGATGGATAATCACCAAAGCTCGGGTGATTACCGTTGAGGAAGTAATTAAATTGCACAATGAGAAATTGGAAAAGCAACGGCTTTCATATGAGAAGGTGTAACACTGAGAGTGTCACTCCAGTTTTACCAGTACAAGTAGTATCCTTACTGCTTACAGCACTTGCTTGTGATGGAAGTTATGAAGATTCGCTCAGGATGTGAACGTCACTAAAGATAAAGATTCAAGACAAAGATGTTTGGCTTTCCAATGCATATATTGTTAAGGCTTGTTCTCCTCGTCAAGGATCTTGCCCTTCTACTCTTGGAGATTCTACATCAGGAAAATGCAATTTCCTCTCTGGCCTGGCACCCACCTTGCAGCATTCTCCTTGGGGCTCGGGAGTAATCGTTTGGACGAGTGAAGTGACAGCTATCTCAAGTCCGAGGAATGATTGAGTTCTTCGTTCGTGAGAATAGAAGAAAGGTGGAGAGCGAAAGCACGTCAGAAGGTGTTAATCTTCTTAAGAGGAAAGTAGAGGGCAAACTGTATGGTATTGCTGTCTAGTTGTATGTTCCGATGTAGAACAAAAGTATCTACAGAGGTGGAAAACCACCGTTATTTATACATGACCAGTGTTCGTTCCAAAGAAAAGAATAGAAACTGGTGGAAATCGCTTTGACCCTGAAAAGTGAGTCATTCAAGGTGGTGTGATCGATGGCGTAATCGATGGTATGATCGATGGCGTGATCGATGGTGTGATCGGTCACATGACCGGCAAAAATAACTCATAGTACGACGCTTTATGCATACGTAATTATGACAAATATAAATAGAAAAATACTAGAACTTTCTAGCGCTATCTTTATGATAAGCACTAGTCCAAATACGGCTTTTCGTCCGTTCTATCTTTATCTTTAACATCCGAAAACATGTGAAAGAAAAGAAAACTTGACTAATCCTTGGCACGATCTCATATTTCCAACAGGGAGGCTCCCAAGCCCTCCCATATGATTTTACTATGCTCCAACATACTCCAGGCAGCTCCTGATGCACCTGTGAAATTTCTACAATCGCACAGGAGCATCTCACAGCATTCCTACCACCTCTTGGAAGGTCCACCAACTTCCTCCTTCGTATACTCTGCTCCGCGTGCCTCCCTGACGCTCCACAGCCCTTACAGCCAATTGGCATCATATGTACCTCTATTCGTAGATCATGCTGCCAATTCATCGCTGCTACTTCGCCTCACGAATGGTCTGGCAATACCTACACGAACAGCCAACCGAATCAAACCTTGATAAATCTGCCGAACTGCTACGAGATATGATTCTTGATGCAGTAAAGGCATCCACCCCTGTCCTCCAACTTACAACGCATTCGAAGCGCTGGTGGACACCCCAACTCAGAATCTCCCGAACAAATATAAACCGAGCTCAGAAGCAATGGAAGAAAACTCGCCTCGATAGCGATCATATCAAGTTCAAAGCTGTTCGGAACCAATACTTCCGGGATATTCGCACCTCCAAAACATCAATGTGGATTGACTTTTTAGCAAATGCACAAGGCACTGAAATATTTACTGCCCTCCGTTACATCAAACCAAGGAAAACCCAGAGAACACCACCCCTGTCATTCTCCAACACAACAGCGGTTACTTTTGAAGAAAAGGC
>MU122548.1:0-26509 GCA_014904905.1 Wilcoxina mikolae CBS 423.85 | reverse complement strand
GATAAAGATATCAATTGTAAGGTAAAGTAAGTAAGATAATCGCTAGTGTGCCAAAAGCACTTCGCGAGGTGATTATATATGAAGGGCGCTTACCCGGCCTCGGCAGCCAAGTGCGCTTGCGAGGGCCAAGTGCGCTTGGGAGCCAGGTGCACTGGCGAGGGCCAAGTGCGCTTGGGAGCCCAAGTGCACCTGGCACCGCCATTACAGGGGTTGTGCTTCTCGGGGGTTGTGTTTCTCCCTCGTTGTGTTTCTCGGGCGCTGTGTTTCTCGGGGTTTGTATTTCTCGGGGGTTGTGTTTCTCGGGGGTTGTGTTTCTTTTGTTAAGGTCGTGTCGAGGTGCTGCTGGGGCGCAGCGTGGATATATGTTGTTTTAGTTGATAGCGGCAGGCTGCAGTTGATGAATGCCAAAGATGTATGCGAAGCAACAGGCGCATCTGAAAATGGGTGACACACCATGATTCCATCTGGAAATGAAGAAATAGATCCAGGTGCTCCTGAGTGATCCTAGAACGTACTGGAGCTCCACAAAGAGCTTGGAATCGGCCACAGAGGACTTTGCTGCCCTTCGGGAATCTTGCGGAGCACCCTTACAGGCATCAGAAGTGGCTACAGAGTACACTATTGCGATACAGGAATCTCCTGGTGCAGCTTCAAGGCTTCCGGGAGAACAAGGGAGTGCGCTGAGGCTGCATTCGCCGGTCCCGGAGGACTCCCGGAAGGTCTGCAGAGCGCGTCATTCAAAATCAACCTCCGCAACCTCTGGAGGGTCCCGGGGCTTCCGGCACCGGACGATTGACTTTGCAGATATCAAGGAGAAGAGGAGCCAACTCGGAAAAGAGAAGAGATCTGGGTGCAGGTCTGAAGGGACAGTCCAGGCGAAAGCTGAGCTACAGAAGCCAATTCGGAACACGAAAGGCAAGATGTGGAGCGACTATCTACAGAATCCAACAGAAAGACAAGTTTGCAGAGCAGCAAGGTGTGTCAACCCTTGGGTGGGAGCGACCGTCGAGGCCCTGACCGACCGAAATGGGAACCAAGCAAATACAATCACTGAAGAAGAAGAAATTATGAGACGTGAATCATTCCCTCCGAATGAATACAATCAGCATTTCGAACTCCCCCCAGCAGGGCAAGCATATCAGCGTGTCACTGAGTCAGCGATAAAACAAGCTCTATTCTTGCTGTCAGTAAAGAAATCCCCTGGACCTGATAAGCTGTCGTTTGGGGCCGTACACCTACTCTGGAAATTGGACAAAAAGAGAATTGTGGATCTAACAAGGGCCGCAATCCGGACAGGCCGTCACCGAACCGTGTGAAAGCGAGCAAGCAGAGTTGTCATTCGGAATCCGGGAAAAGATGACTACACCAAGCTCAAGGCATACCGATCAGTTTCCCTGCTCAGATGCATAGGGAATGTTGTTGAGACAGTCATCGCCGAACTACTATCTGAAGAGGCTGAAAGAAGATGGCTGCTGAGTGATGGCCAGTTTGGGAGCGGGAAAAGGAGGTCAGCCGTCGACGCAGCAGCGATAATGGTTAACAGAGCGAAAGGTGTGTGGAGGGAGGGCAACATCACCGGCGTACTCCTAATGGACATCAAAGTGACCTTTCAAATTGTGGAGAGGGAGATGGTGATTTATGCAATGAAGAGCAAAGGGATTGATGGCGACCTCATCCTGTGGACGGCAAGATTCTCTTCAGACAAAACTGTACAAATGGTGATTAAGGACAATGTTATGCAGAGGCACCCAGTGGAAGCATGGGTGCCGCAAGGCTCCCCTGTATCTCCAATCCTGTTCGCGATCTACACCTGAGGCCTAATATGGTGGGTCGAAGAGAGGATCGTGAGAGTTGAATGCCTCTCTTTCGTGGACGATGTCGGATGGGTGGAAACTGGAGGTGAAATGAACGAGATCGTACAGAAACTGGAAGCTTGTTCAAAAACGAGCATCGACTGGGTGAACATGCGAGGGCTGGCTTTTGATACTGCAAAAACTGAGGCAGCACTATTCACTCACAGTCAAGGCCACCTGAGGCACCTCCGGCCAAAGCAAACAGCAAAGATCAGAGTATGAGATGTCTTTGTCAGGTTTAACAAAGAAGCGACCAGGTGGCTGGGAGTTTGAATGGGTTCCGACCTGACATTCAGGGAGCATCAAAATTGCTGCATGAAGAAGGTCAGAGCGGCAGAAGCATGTCTCCGGTCTCTCACAAAAATGTATAGAATTGTTCCACCATATGCAAGAGCCGTCCAAATAGCGTGTGTCTAGGCGGTGGCCCTGTACAGGAGGGAACTCTGGTGCGATCCGAGGGAAGTGGGAGGGCAAGACAACCTCCAGTGTCTCCTGAACCGTCAAGTGCGGTCCATCGTGGGCGCGCTACCGAATACTCCAAAAGGTGCACTGATGAGAGATTCAGGGCTCACACCTGCACCAGTAGCCCTGGATACCAGACAACAACCATTTGCAGCGAGGCTAGCAGACGTATATAAAGGATCAAAATTGAAGGAACTGCATGACTACCCCACCTCTGGCGTGCCAATATACAGAGTAGTCGAGAAAGAAGACAAACGTGGCCGATCAGCAAAACCCATGTGCTGGCCGGACACTGGGGAGGTGGCAGCAGGCAAGACTGTAATACCGGACGATGACGTTGCAGCTAAGAGAGCTGCCAAGCACCTGGCGAGAGGCAAGGAAGGCAAAGCGGGATCAGGTACGTGGATGTGGTGGACAGATGGATGTCGAACAGATGATGAGAGTGGGAATCGCTGCATTGTGTTCAAACCGAGACGGTTGGACAGTCTTCCGAAGGTACATTGGGACAGAAAGAATGGAGGTATTCGACACAGAGCTATGGGCAATCGGAGTTGTACTTCGAAAATGCGTTGCAAGAGTATAGGCGCTGCAGACGCACAGAATCACGACATTGGGGATTTTCAGTGATTCGCAGGCAGCCATCAGACGGACGACGCACTTGGAGGCAGACCCAGGGCAGCATTTTGCAACAGCGATTAATGACAATGCCAGGGTTCTCTGCATCAGCCACGGCATACAGGTCAAGATTCACTGCGTTCCTGGGCACTCAGGTATCCCCAGGAATGAACAGGCCGACCACCAGGCTAACAAGGCATGAAGTGACCGATGATACACTGTACGTAAGTGAGTATACACCTCAGCGGCGAATAGAGCCAGGCAGATATTTGAGGGACCATCGGCGGCGAAGGCACAGTAGGACACCGACATATGCAGCAATCACTTCGGTTACAGACTGAATGGCAAGGCCGGAAGCAAGAGTCCCATTCCAATGACATGCATGAAGTCTTTGGCAACCAGGTTCAATCGACTAAAGTCCAGCCATGCCCCAACAGAAGTATACATGAAACTCTTCCGACACGGAGAATACGAAAAGTGCTCGTGGTTTGGAGGAACGACAGCCCATACCCGGGAGCACCTCCTCCGCCACTGCAGCTGTTGGAAAGACGAGCAGAAAGTGCTCTGGAAAGAGGTGGGGAAGGCAACAGGCTGGAAAGCGGGCAGATGTCGGCACATGCAGATATCTGAGCTGTTTTCCATGGATATTTGCAATCAGGCGGTGATGGACGTCCTGGCTGCGACGAAAATCGGGAAGTTCCCGCCCAAGTGAGTGGAGGCGTGGAGTGCAGGTGTGGAGGGTGGTGGTCTCTCTCTTTTCTCTTTCCTTTGTCTTTTCGGTGTGGTCAACTCTTCACATCTATCTTTCTTTTGTCAGCGGGGACGAAGGGTAGCGGGTGGGAGCTCCGCCATCTAGCCGGCTTGCCCGGAGGCGGAGGTGTCTTTTTAAGCTCTGTCATACTCTAGTAAGAGTGCATACAGTATGAATAAAACAAACAAAACAAAAACCCCAGTCGCGCTGATTGGGCCCTAGTCATGAAATATCTTGTCCGAAACTAGACGACGACATGGGGACCTGAAAGACTGGCTGGCGGACGGACTATTGCGACCCTTGTTGTACGGATTCTCACCCTACCCTCGCAGCTCGGCACTAACCATTATCTCCGCAGGACCTCCAGACTCTCATTGTATATAAGCCACCGGTTATACCTCTCGATAAACCAAGATACTTCTCCTCCACCACAGAAAGTAACATACTTGCGTAAGTATATACGTACAAGGCCTTCATAGGCTACAGTATTTCACAGAATGTAAACACACTGTAAGCTGACTTGTTACCTCACGATGAATAGTTCCCGCTGCATGAAGTAACCAGTTCCTCCGGTGACTCTGTGGACTGACATCCTCCGTAAACTGACTAGAACAAGATGAGAATCCAGCGCGAGTTTGCTAACTTTCTTCACCCGTCTGGATGCTTCAGACTCGCTCTGCACATGCAGTCGGCACATGCAGCTTCTCTCTCCAATATTCTCAGACAGTGTAGGTACACTTAGTTAACTTCAGGTTGTGATTCGATACTATAGTAGATATCACTTGATCAAATAACCTGGCTGTGCATGCGGCTGAATGCCGCCAGTGTGGATTACTCACATCGCTTCTTATCGCCACCACCTGTCGTTACCATGGGCACTAACCACATTGTTGAATTGGGCGATGCTGAGAAAGTCTCTTGATCTATTTATGACTTCTATACGATGAAAGTCTAGATGTCCCGTGGAAACCTAGGCTGGATCGGAGTCGCCAGAGCTCAGTGGCCGGTAGGAGTGAGAATTGTGTTGGTGTGTACAAGTGTTTTTGAGAGACTTCTTTAGACCTTGTGTCAATCATGTCGAGATCCAAATGGTACGATATGCATCTGCAGTCACACTATCTGCAACGTATCACTCCAAGTCCTAATACAATCCGGTATCCTCATACAAGCCATAAACATCATACAAGGCAGTAACGGAGGCTGATACAGACTATTCTAGAATATATGCAACAGCTCCCAAAATTAGCGTTGCGAGTGATTCGTCGTGATTTACCCCCGAGTCTCAGCCCCCAGTCTTACCGGATCTCAAATGACTAGATAAGCATAAAACCATTGATTGTGGACCAGGTGTTGTGTAGTATGGGTTATGGTACGTCCGAATAAAACCGCTATCCTACATCGTGATGGATAGTGGAACATTCTCTTTGGCCAAAACCTGAGGTAAAACTCAGTGGGGCGTATAGTATATGTAGAAAGTAAACGGCCGATACTTATCCCAAACGTTTCCAGTCCCGGAAGGATGCAAAAAAAAACATCATCTGTGGAATCCCTGACCACTTACTCCTTCGCAGTTTAATTCCCATCGCAACCTCTCCAGCTTCCACGTTCATCCATATCGACCTCCCAATCATCAGAAGTACAATCACATTCCATCGCAGTAGCTACAATCTCAACACTCTCATGCTGCGTCACACTCCCCTCCACCTCCGTTCCCGTCTTTCCGAGCTCATATACCACATCTGCCTCACCCACCACTCCACTCCTATTTCCCCTTCCGCTCCATTTCTACCAACTCTTCTACCTTCTGTCGAATCCAACCATCCCCTCCCATTCTCACCAGCATCCTATACAAAGCCATTGTCGATATCGGTTCATCTGCGTGTCTGCGTTATCATCCGAGTTGTCTGTCTCTTACGTTTCTCTTATTCTTGTGTTTGAGCGTTCATTTTAGTTCTACTTTCATTTTTTAAGGTGGAAGAAGGGTAGCGGAAGAGGATCTCCCCAACCTATCTGGAGGGGGGCTCTCCTATACTCTAGAGAGAGTTAATGCAGTATGAATAAAACAAACAAAAAAAACATTCGACTCGTCGTCCTCGAAGAGTATAACTGTATAGGTCCCAGATTATGGAAGGCCCATGTTCGCGGTACATCCACAATGCGATGTTGTGTCGGAAGGGCCGAATCGGAGACTGCTCATAACTTTCGATACGTACTGCATCGGTCAGCGAAAAGGTACGGGGGGGGGTGGCATGATCCTTGTTTGGAATGGTATTGCCGTGCTGGTAGGTTGCATAACTGCAGCCGGGGTATCCCTGTACCTCTTAAGCGAGGTGCAACGACATCCATCCGTTGGCTAGTGTGCTCGGTAACTTTTTGGCAGGGCGCTAAGTCGGCAAACGGCACAGACGGTTACAGCGGCACGACAAAATCTCCGAATCAAACCTGCAGATTCCATTTTAAACATGCATTAATCCCTGCACCTAATCCTACACCGTAACCCCCCCACCCGAAACTCCACCCACATTCTTATTTCCCCGCCCAGCTATCCGCGCCCCAATCCCCGCACCCACCCCCGCTCCAATCCCAATACACACCCCTACCCCAATCCCCGCGCCAACACCCGCACCCACGCTCGCCGCAACAGTCGGACTAATCTTCGCACCAGCCTTTGCCCCCGCAGCCACAGTCACCCTACACAACCCAGCGGCACCAACAATCCCCAAAGCCGCAGCGCCAACCAAGGAACCAATCCCAGCGCCAGGCCCTACCTTCCGTCCCATCACAATATGTGTAACCGCGCCGGTGCAAAGGGCCAACACTATACCGACTACTACTGCAAAAACGCAAGCTATTACCGTTCCCACCACGCCTTTGAGGTTGGCCGAAGTATTGTACGTCGCCGCGCTGGTGCACACTGCGAATGGGATTGCGACAAAACCAGCGGTGCGGAGAACGGTGCCGCCGGAAAGGGCTTTTAGACCGCGTTTCAGCCGGCTTCGGGGTGTGGGCTTGACGGTGGGGGGGGGTTGCGATGTGGTTTCCGGGAACGGGGGTGCTGCGAATTGCGGGGTGTTGAGTGGGATGGCGTATTGTCCGGGGTTTGGAGGTTGGTAGTGGTAACTGGATGGAGGTGCTGGGTTCGTTTCTTCGGTTGGGTTGGCATATTGTGCGGGGGTTGGGGGATGGTATTGGTAACTGGCTGGTGGTGGTTGGTTCATTTCTTCGGTCGGGATTTCTGGTGAGTTTTTGTGGTGAGATTCCGGGGAGGTTTTATCGAAACGATATGGGAATCGGGCGCACCTTTATGTGTGAGGGTTACGAATTTTTGACAGGGAATAGAACTCAAACGAATCATGCAGCCGCCGAGGGGGAAGGTGTAGGAGCTTGATTAGATTGGAGGGAAAAATCTGGTACGCGCGTCATGGTTGCATGGGCGCTTCGATTTGCAGGGATATTGTAGGGCCTGCGATAAGGCATATATAGCCGTTGTTACTAGGAGCCAATTATGGTTCGCTGGAAGGAATATGCACTACAGGTTCAGCCGCGCAATTGCAGCCTGTAACATCTGCAGGGGAGAAATAGAAAGAAGAACTATAGTACCGGGGTTTCCCGCATGGTTACTCGCTGCGTTACTAACCAGGTGATAACATGCATAGATCGGGCCGCGCAGTTTTGTTCGCATAAGTTGAATGGGATAATAGGTAATAGCATTTTATGCTGCTGTTTTGGGACTACAGCTGTTTGTAGACACGATCCCATTTCAACGGCTGAACCCGTTGCGATGACTGAATTGTAACGAGTGGATGTCCTTTTCGCTTTTTGATGAACCGAGAACGACAAGGTTAGGAGCCCCATTTAATACTTCCAGTTAACGTTTCGCCATCTGGGCTTAATGTGGTTACTAGATTATCGTGCCCTACATAGTTTCCCCGCATTCAATTTATGCATAACAAGGCAGGGTAAACGTCTTCCTTACCACGGCGTTAATGCGGACGCGTCATCACATCTAGACAGGTGGATGCGACAATGAGACTCCCCAACAACCAACCATTCCATCCCTCAGTATCCGTGGGGCATTGCTGGTGGGTACGCTAGCATCGAAGTTGCTAAAAATATTAATTTTTCCCTATTGAGAGCAATCAACAAACATACACCGACACTAGACACTGAGAATCTAATTCGGAAGGCCATGTAAAGGTACGTACGCCGGTGTACTTATAGTTAGCCTTTCCCCGGCCTCCCGCTCACAACCTCCACTGCTGTTGGGCCCTCAAGTGCACTTGACACCGTACGTCCAAGCGTACCTGGCACCGTACTTCCACTGCAGGCCAAAAGTAGGCTCCCAACCCAGGCATTAGTAATTGACAGCGACGAGGGAAACTCCTAGATAGCATAATGACAGTAAGCTGAGAGACAGCATACGTAGTAGATACCTGTATTCCCAGTAGCAGCTCCGAAGAGTACACCATCCGTGGGACAACTGTGGAATAAAGTATAACAAGATCATGAATATCATAACGCCTTCCATACATAATACTTCTATTCGTCGCCATACATGAACAAGACTGCCGTTCTTCTGTAGGCGATCTCGCCACCGTGTTCCTCTATCTCTAATGCCGTTCTATGTACTTTGACATACCATAGTTAATATCGTCATTGTCATCACCATTACTGTCTTCCGGATATACCAAAACCATTGATATCCATAGCTATTTGGAACAGGGTTAGGTTTCCCATCCCAGCCGACATCATGGCGCGGGTGAGGTAGCGCCACTGCGAGGCTGACAATAGAGATTAGATTGGATAGATCTGATTATATAGCCACAGGCTTAGCCTGATGTACCCTTCAAAGTCACGGTCATTTGCTTCGACTTCGGCAGGTCGGAGGTCGAGCATCGCATCGACTTATTTATTCTCCAATGAAACCAATTTGTTGAGGTGAGTGGGACACTGTTCTAGTCAGTTCACGGAGAATGTCAGTCCGCGGAATGACTAGTCAGTTCACGCAGTCCCACCTTCCGTGAATGAACCACTCCCGCCAACTGACCCGTACATATATGTGCCAATTACACTCAACCAAAAAATAATCATTACTCTATATACATCACTATTATCCCTACGAATACCTGTATCCCTCCTCGGAGTTGTGGTGCAACTACAATTACACTGTGCTCCATACCATCATTTAAAACCGTCTCTTCTTCCTCCACAATGTTCCTAAGCAGCCCGGCTAGGCCAGCCTACATGAATGATGAAATCCCGCCTGGCCGTCGCCTAGCCAGGCCACCAAAATCGCGGCCTAGTCGCCATGATGTATGAGCGTCCAGATGCGGCCACTACTGCGTCAGGCTTTTGGAACGATGGCCGGGCCGGGCGTTCCTTAGCGGCGGCGGGCATTGAAAATGTGGCCGAGTCTGGCCGGCCTGAAGATATCGAAGAAGCCCAACGGCTAGCCTGGCAGGTTAGGAACACTGTTCCTCCACAATTTCCTCGTCCTCCTCGGTAACCTCTTCCTTCTCGGTATCCAGTTCTGTCAAATCACCACTCTCATCATCGGCGGTATCCTCAGCAGATATTGTATCAGTCAGCTTGCAAGATTTGCAGTGCCTCACATCTTATCGTCGCGGACTTACATGTTACCCTGCCTACCGACGTTTCAGGCACTCCAGGTGCACCAACGACATCCGGGCGTGACTAATACGCCATGGCGCAGGGACCTTTTTACCGATGAAGCTTGTCCTTCTACCCTCAGAGATTTCATAGGTCTTTGTACCTTTTTCCTCTCTCTGTAACAATTACTTCTATCTACGCTTTTCTTATGATCTTCTCTACCTAACCACCCTGCACACCAATGATCTTTCGTACCCTTTTATCGCTCTGCCGCACATTCCGTATCTTTCCTCTGAGATTTTCTAATCAGACAAATAGAGTCCCTACTGATATCAATCCTTCGGACCTCATTGGTCCAGACCTACCGTATCCTTTCTATCTCTTAGCTTCTGGGCGAATGGTTTCCTTTCGGTTCTGAGCGACATCAAAGGCTTCGTCAGCTATGATGCAAACTCAGGTGCTTTTGTATCTACAGCCTCCCAGGTGTCTTTGCATTATCGGTGGCATGAGCTGGCAGCATATCGATCCAGTAACCATCCTACATTCCTTGTCAGTGGTGTGGTTGACAGCATAGCAGCTCATCCGATTTGGTTGGTTGTGATAATCGAATCGAGTGATACCTGGTGGATATTCGATGACATACAGGGATGACATTTGTAACATCCTAATCAAGCAGATATCGAGTGATCGTAGGTGACCCCGCTTCGAGCGTACCTAGTGGTATGTAACATGTGAAGTGTAACAGCTACTAGCATCATCTCAGCATCAGTTATATACGGTCTCTCATTCAGCAGTTGCTTCTCCATCATGTGATATACTGTTTTCAGTACAGCAGTAACATGAAGATCACCTAGTACTATAATGGTGGTGCCAGGTGTACTTGGCTTGTAAGCGCACTTGGCCTCATAACTACACTTGGATCCCAGGTGCACTTGGCCTCGTAGGTGCACCTGGATCGCAGGTGTGCTTAGCACACAAGTGCACTTGGTAGCCGAGGCCGGGTTAGCACCCTTCATATATAGTCACCTCACGAAGTGCTTCTGCACGGTAGTGATTTTCTTACTTATCTTAACTTACAAGTTACAATTGAGATCTACTTAATCACCCATTCCCGTTGGCAACCATATCTATACGTATCCATCTGTACGAGAACGTACACGCTTGCAGGTACAAGGACACTTCGACTGCCATATTGATTGCTGCTAACTGACAGACTCGATGGTGCATTCGGTGCAGACAATAAGATGCATTGTGAAGCCGATTATGATGGGTGTGGACTCTGGATACCACTAAGTTCTGTTGCTGAACGAATACCGACGAAAATGACACTGGGTGTTGGTGACATCGGATTGGAGGCTTGATTCGATGGGGGCAGACACGGCAGCTGGGTTCGATTTGGTGTGGATACAATGGGTGTAGATGCTGAGGAGAGCTGAGTATAAGTTGAATCTTCAATATGTGAAGTTGTAGCCTTCGTCCGTTTTCGCTTCTGCTTGCCAGCCTGTAAAGTGATTTTTCTTGTTTTACTGCTTGCAGTACATGGCATTTGGGAGTCAACTCCAGTAGTGTCGCGAGACGGATGCCAAGGATTGGCTTCACCATGTGTGGAATTGTCTTCGGCCTTGGTGAGAACGTAGTACAGTGACAGACTGGCATTTCAGAAGGTATGTATTACTGGTACAGGTTCTTCAGTTGGTGAAGGCTCTGGTGATGGTGTTTGTAGGAAATCGAGTGTATCTGGTATGGGATCATGTTTCCAAAAGAAAGGGGGTGGGTTTCGATTTTCCTCATTGCTAGGGCATCTATGTACGTTTTGATTCCGCTATTTATTGTTGATATCTATACTCGGATGTAATCTTGAGGTAAAGTTTAAAGACTTTCCCATCATTGCATCATGATTCATGCTCCTGAGGATGATGGTTCTCCATATACTTAGTCCTCCAGGTATCAGGATTGAAATGCTTGCCACAGATATTGCAAATGAACATTCCAACATTCCGGGTCTTAGTTGATAGCATTGGCAACTTTAGGCATTATTGATACAATTGTAAAAGTAGTTGAGAGTGAGTACCTGATATTCAATTGCGGAATAACACGTTTATTGAAAACTCTCAGTTCAATGGAGCAATGGCTATTCTTGAACAGTTAATCAATGTGTCACTGAGTATCAAAGAACGCGCCTGAGTTTCTGAGAGTCATTAATAGTTGCCCTGGCAACTGGAATCATTTTAGTGCTTGAAATGTAAAAGAGAGTGCATACTCTAGGCATCTCCATCTACCATAACCACTCACAGCCTCAAACGAAAAGGCTCTGACGATGATATGGCAACGGGTGAAATACCGACTAAGTATGAGAAGTTTGCAGAAATACCACGTGATGTCAACAGGTCAAAGCTAAGCAAGCAGGTGTCGCAAAGCATCTGTACTCCCCAGCAGAAGTCTTCGGAGCGTGTATAAAGTTGCCTTTCCATTGCAAGCATTAGTCGGAGTCTTGTGTTCATTAGCACATCAATATATTCGTTAGCATAAGGCCGACGTAGTAGATCCTACTATCTTGGCTAGCATCTTCTGGAAATGGCAGCTGAATTTTTAATTTCTAGATTGTGAGAAGTCGTATGATGTTCGTTACTGGTATGTTTCCTCTTTATCAATTTTCAAGATTGTGACATAGATTCAGAATGTTGCTTCCGTATTCTGTACCGAAGAGATAGCTCATTTGCATCATCTTAATTGGTTTGAATGAATCCGGATATTGGGAGTGCTGGTCCGAAGTCCATACAATTGGATTTGTAAGACCGTCACACCAACTCTCACAGTGCTCTCAGCAACTGCACTGCGATGGGCACTAGAAGAATATATAAGAACAGAGGGCAAGACTGCAATCAAAAACCTGCAACCAGCACCGCAGCTTCCATTCTTCCAGAAGCACATCATTCATAAGTTGAAGTGGTTCTGTCTACCATGTGCCTTGTACTGACAACTAAAGCATTATCCATCAGGAATATGGAGTGCTGGAATGACTTTCCAGGAGAGTAACATCATCAAATGGAGATTGTGATCAATAATAACTTGAACTGCCTGATCGTTGGCAAGTCAACTTTGCCAGATACTCCTCCACTGCCAGTGCCTGCTGCGAACATTTCAGTTATTATCCGTTTTCTCAAAGAGGACCGCCAGGTAGAGGAGAAGTCAATGTACCAATATCTTACTAAGATACCAGTTGAGAATGTCTTTTGCGATTCTGAAGACGGTCTGGGCAACGAACAAACTTGTGTCGACAATAATCATGATTGTGATCGCTGATAACCAATTCCAAGATGGCTGTCGATCTGATCATATTCATAACTCGGATTCCCATATTGATTATCGTGAAATCACAGGGGAATCTCCGGGAACTCATGGAAGTCTGCCGCGAAATCACCCAACAATAGATGACTCGGATGACAATTTTGAGTAGCTTCCAAATGAAGAATATCAGGTTAGGGAGAAGTTAGAGGTGGAGAAGAGCGATGAGGTGGTGGAGCAGGTGGGGAGACGGAGGAGGCGGTGGAGGCGCAGGACGGGGGTGAGGAGACAGATAGTATGAATGGCTATGAGCAGGAATAGTGTTATATTGTAGAAGATTGTTATGGCAACTCTTTATGTTGTTGTGTGGCATAGAGAGTGCACTTAAACCATATATCATCCAAATCTGCTGTAATGACCATGTTAGTTCTGAACAATACCACTGAAATTGAAGATGACGATAAACAGTTGACACACATCAAATGCAGAATTCATTAGAAGTGACTGATGTGAAGTGTGATGTATATTGAGCCACATATAGAGTTGCCATGTCTATTTCAAATGTTATACAGTATATAACATAAAGGTAAGAAATGTCGATTATGGCGGAGTGTGTATGGAGCGATATACGAAGGTGGACACTTAGGCAGGCCAATTGGATAGTTATTCACGTAGCGCAAAGGTGACATAATGCAATGGGTAATCACCTGCTCGATATGAATCGTCGATTGCCATCAACCTGCATAATTTCAATGACAATTGCGATGGCATGTTCCTCAATTGGCATCGTAATGTAAGGAGTTGCCGCTACAACCGAGACTGCAGTTGTAAGCACTAAGCCGATAACACCCACCTAGGTAAGGGCCTAGTTGCGTTGGAAACAGTGAGAGAATTTAGTGACAACCTAGGCACCAAACACAACTAGGATCTTTTCCTGATGTAGAAGAATCAGGAATTCATTGCTGCCAATGTAGAGGTTAGAGTAAGCCTGGGACAGTGTAAACTGAGAGAGAGCAGAAACTCATTAATGTCCTACTGCCATAGTCACAGCGCCTTCTTGAGGCCATTAAGTACTTCTTTAATTTTGAAGACAATTGCTGATACGTGGATGCCTTCTTGCCAGGCTTCAAACAGTGTCCTATGGACCCTATTATCATCCACCTCTTGATTGAGAAATGCAGTAACTATGTACAAAAGATCAATATTCAATCTATATCTTCCGACTACAGAGATGAAATACTGAATGGTAGTTAGATTGCCAACAGGGGCATAAGTCTCACCAAGATCAGTTTGTTCATAGCCTTTAATAACTAGGGGTACTTTGTATGGTTCGCATCAGTCGGGATTATGTTTCTTTTAATAGACCCACTTGGAGCCAATCAGATTACTGTGCAATTGCCTGCTTGCTCGAGAGTTTATCATGGTGTAACTGTTGTCAAGAAGAATGGAGATTGTTTCTTCGTCCATAGTCTGTCTATAGCTATCTCATTCAGGGCATTCCATAGCCTCTGCATATGGGAATAGGTCTCCATTCATTAAGGTTGTTGCTAGCACCTTTGCCATAATAAGTCAGGCATTTGCTGAGATCTTGATCTGACTTCTAGTAACATGACTTGTCGTCGGCCATGACTGGTTTTGGTTTGACATCTTGCTCATAGGTGCTGGTTGAGGGTGGGCCCCGTGGTGTAGTTGGTATTGCTCCTGAAAGTATAGGCGGGATACTGCTAACCACAATACCCTGGGTTCGAACCCCAGTGCCTGCCCCCCGGTGTGAGAGACTTACCGCTTCTGAGTAAGACGGGGTACATACTAACCACTCTCTCAACACACCCTCTGTTCGTTCTGCGCTGTGGTGGTTGGTCTGATGACTGGATTCGAGGAAGGTCTAAGGTCGGTTGGTTGGGGTATTCCACTGCAATAACATCATATGAAACCCTGCATAGTGGAGTGTGGATACGTGGTATGGTGGGAGGGGTTGTTGGCGGAAAAGGGTGCGGGGGTGTGGTGGAAATTTGGGGATGCAGGTGTAGGAGACAGGGAGGGTACAGATTTGCTTTAAGAGGCTGGAGGGGACACCCAATAGTTAATTAGAGAAGTACCGGGGAAAAGGATAAACCTTGTCATGGCTACTAGTTTAGCCGAATACAGTATGACTCAAACAAACAAAATAGGTGCTGGTTAAGGGCTCGCAGTTTGTGTATTTCAACTGAGACATCGATTGTCTGTAACTGTTTTTCTTGACGTCTGTATCCTCATCAGGAGTGTCATGATGACTTGTATTTGATATCAAACCTGTTTGTGCAGAAGGCTTTCTACATTGTGATGAATCGACGTTTCGACACTGAGGAGCATTGCAGTTTTATTCAGTACGGCCACAAGCACCACTACTGGAACCTTCATCCGTTCCACTGATATCTGCCATACGGACATGACGAAGACAATCTCCACCTGATCTGCCAGTCTGTACTCCAACAAGGTCATGTTTCTTGTAGATTTCTTTGATGTATTCCTTTTCTTGAGGAAGCTCGATAATATCTATTTCATTTCCTTGTAGGTATGAAAAGTGTTTGTTGCGCTCCTTGCCAAAGATTACTACCGACTGTACTTTGACTGCCACAAACTCAGGGTCCCATATTCTCCAGATAGTATTGGAATTATGTGTGTAGCCAATCATCATACAGGGCTTGGATGTCAGATTGAATTTGTTTCAACGTTGTGATTCGGGAATGAGTCAGCTAACATAGCTGTAAGGACGTACATCCTCGTATGAATGTATATGTGTAGATACAGTTGCAAACGGGAATAGGTGATAAGGATGATATCAATTATAAGGTAAGGTAAGTAAGATAATCGATACCGTGCAAAAGCACTTCGTGAGGTGACTATATATGGAGGGCGCTTACCCGGCCTCGGCTGCCAAGTGCACTTGTTTGCCAAGCACACCTGCGATCAAAGTGCACTTACGAGGTCCAGTACACTTGTGTGCCAAGCGCACCTACGATTCAAGTGCACTTATGAGGCCAAGTGCGCCTGCGAGCCAAGTGCACTTACCAGGCCAAGTGCACCGGGCACCGCCATTACAATAGCATGTAAATCGCCATAGGTATTGTAAAGGGGCCTTGTATGATATCTTGTTTTCGCCATTATCGTGGGTAGATTTGCCAAATGCATACATATTCTCGTATGGCATTTCTTATTGAGCTTTGTAGCCGTAACGGTTGTCTCGCTTCATTAGGCCTTTATTTTGAGATGTTTGAAGGAGATAAACTTCTGGGTAGACTGCTTCTTCCCAAAATTTGATGGGTGCTGGAGAATCAATTATCATTTCATAGGTGTTCTCTGTGATCATCACTATCATTCATTTGGCACACCATTCTCATGGTGAGCTTGTGGAGGACATGATTCGTATATTGTGATATGAGCTGCAAGCACCAATCGGAATGTTTTGTCATATTTTCCACGGCTGTTATCGAATCAGAATCGCTCGATTTTGTATACCATGAAATTGACACGGGCCTGAAATGACAGGTACATGTTTGTTCATGTCTTTGGAAGCACCCAAACGGATGTATCGCGCAGGAAGTCGTCGATGAATATATAGTATTTATGGCCTCCAGATGATCGAGTTGCGAAGGGACCACAGATGTCGGAATGAACAAGTTCAAATAGCTTTGTTGCCTGCCTGACCGTTATTTTGACAAACATTTGCTTGTGTTTGGCATGAACTCGGACTGTAAACATAGAATCATCGTGAGTGTATCCATGAATCAGTGATTACATAGTGTGCAGATGAATGTTAGCCAGACATTGGTGCCAAATCCTTGATCCCGTGATGGTGAGAAGCTTCTGGGTGGCCTTTGTCAGTATGGTGGAGGATGCAACTTCTTGAGCGATGTCTCTCTTTCTCATTCTCTTTGTTTTCAAAGTCATGAGTGCTGCTCACGTGAGTGCACTTGCTCAATAAATTATGTAAATTCCTTTCACATGGCTTCCAGTAATAATAGTTAATGTTGGTGACAATATGGACCATTTGCCGCTCCCAAAAGTGGCCATGAAGTTGGCCGAATCTAATTTATTTGTGGAGAGGAGAGAGAGTCGAAACATAGGTGTGTAAAGGGCATCAACATGATAGCCCTGAATTGTGACAGCTCCGTAGGCGGTTGCCGTTGCTGTATTTTTATCTCCAAGTTCGATGAGCATGGGAGAGAGGAGTTCCTTCAAAGTCTTGTGATGAGATGCATCCGAACCAATAACCCATGTCATTGAAGCAATGGCTGCAGTAAGGGCGGATGCGGATGTGTTTGTACGATCAGCTAGTCAAAGCAGATCGCGTTTTCAAGCATTTTCAAGAGATGTCATAGCAGTTGCCTGATATCCATTAACTTTTGTGGGCTGCTCCTGTGCACGTTTGTAGTGAACACAATTAGCCTTGAAGTTACCAGGGAGTCCGCAATGGTAGTATGTCCGCTCATCGTTTCCTCCCATTCCGGAGTTGCAGTTCCCACGTTGGGCAGATTTTCTCTTTCTGCAGTGATCTGTTGTATGACTGTCTAATTTGCAGTAGGTGCACTTGTGTTTTTGTCCATCAACTCGTCCATGATCGCCACTACTATGGCCGCGATATTCACAGAGTTGGGTGTAGAGAGCTGAGCTGGTAGCTGCATTGCCAATTTCCTTGGTAAGTGCAGCTCGATTACCGTCTTCTTTGAGAGTATTCTTGACCTCATGGGTCGTGGCAGCCGGAATCTGTCGTTCGAGGATTAAGATAGTCATTTCGTATTCGTTTGGAAGACTGGTAAAGATATAAGTGTTCACGTTTTCTTCAGATATTTGTTCGGTGCCAATCAGTTTCTTCCGAAAGGCGATTAGTCTGGTAAAGTATTGGGCTATTATTTTGTCATTCAAGACCCGAGATGCTGTACATTTGCATAAGATTTGAGTTCGTCAAACTTGCATTCCTGCATTATCGAATCAATTCTGGAGGGTTTTTCACATTTCGACTGGATCATCGATATTATCAATCCATGGGAGTAGTTCATCAGAGCATACAGTATATGAGTGCCATTTCATCGTTGGCTTGATTATTCCAATTTTGTTGTTGAGGGTGAAGAGCAACTTCTTGACCAACGGGAAGAAATTCAATTCCTGTGATGATACAGTAGTCTTTCTTTGCCATTAGTACATGGCGAATTCTCTGTTTCCAGGTAGTGTAGTCATCGCGAGTCAAGTTCGTAATGAATGTGTAATCAGTTTTGAACAAATCGGTAGTCATTCTGACGGTGGTGGGGTTGTATCAATATATGACGGTGATGGCGGTGTTGAGTTTTAGTGTGAGGGTTAGGGTTGTGGAGGCTCTTGTAGATCGTGATATAAATAGAATAGAGTACAACTTTAGATGATAGCGACTGCCGGGCTCATAACCTGTTAAAGTTATTGGTTCTAAAGTTGTCTGATTCTCTATATATGTAGAGAATGACTTCTCTTATATACTTTTACATACGGGGCCATGATATGTCATGCCGAGGCGTGTTATGATGCCTTACGCCCTCACGATGCCTTATGTCATCTCAACAATAGGAAATGGCCGCATGGCCGCACCGTCATACGTGACGATGTTTCCATCATGATAGATGACGTGGGTCAAGGAGTATATAGTAATAGAACCTGTTACTGTAATCTAGAGTAGTCTATCGGAAGTCGTCTGAGCATCCGGAGCAACCGGTAGACTCATACATAAATTTTCACTCTTGCCACTGCCACTACGCCACTCTCTACTCGCCACTCCGATGGCCATTCCATCGGCCTCCGACGGGATATCCGGATCTCTCTTTGTATATATAAGGCATGGGTTTTACCTTTAGATAGATTAATAGACTTCGTCTGCACTTCACTTTTCAACAGCGTTTGTTGCAAATGTGAAGCGGAAGTCTATTGAACTATCTTATGGAGAATCTCTGTCTTTATATACAAGAGAGCATGGAGCTCTGTGGAAGTCTATGGAAGTCCATGATTGGAAATACCAGTTGCGAGTGAAACTCGTGTATGAGTCCGCAGCTTGTGAGTCAATTCACCGACTTCCAGTGTATCGGCGACTTCCTTCCAGGCCATATAGTAACAGCGTTACGGGATACTGCCGATTACCTGACGCAAATAAGTCGCATGAGAAAGGACGCACAGCGAACTCATGATTCGGTACGGGCTTAATATTTCCATATATCATGTTGGTCTTCTGTTTTTCTAACCTTAACGTGCAGTTGTTGAATCTCCTTGACCTTCAGCAGAAAGAAGTGAACACCAACAAGACCCACTCGTCAAACGAATAGACGAAGATTTCCTTGATGCAAGCAGAAAAGACCAGTGCACAATCTAAAATTATCATACTCTTCACTGTTGTGACCATCGTCTTTGTACGTATGTACTTTCTTACCGAGAGTTTTATTGTATCTGTGAAGCAGGTTACTGATGATCGGACTTCTTTCCAGTTACCGCTCTCGTTTTTCATATCATATATTGGCATGAATGTGACTGAACTCACAGGAGAGGAAAAAACAATAGGAAGATGTCACGTTTAGAAAATCATGGTTCGTCAAACTCGGAAGAATTTGCTGACTGGGATGTAACCTCGCTCGCGAACAGGCTCAGCGTCAGGTGCAATCATAGTCAGCCTCTTAGCAGGCTCATTCTTCTTCCACAGCCGCCACAAAGAGCGAGTCAAAAGAAGCATGCAACTCAGCAATTCAAACTCGATATTAATGTAGAGAGCAACCGCGTTGAAGAGAGCGGCAAAATACACTCCTCCTTGCCAAGGTTTCGCAACATATCAAGTCGACCTGGTCCAATGTACCATGGTTCAAGATTGTACCAGGTGTTCCTGATGACAGAAGCTCAGATGACGAATACGAGACGGACAACCTGGATTCACAAAGTCGTTGTCGCTGGGTAAATCGAACTAGGCGGTACACTGATTCAAGAGATGGAAATGGTATCAATCTAAGGATTGGTGTTAGTCACACGAGCGAGCCCGGCTCGAATCCGGACAGTCACTTTTGACCGTCACTCCCTCGCCGTCGCTTTTGACTGTCCGAGTTGCAGTTCATTCTTTTTAGGCATCGATTCCCTTCTAGTCTCGGGTTCATAATATGACAAATATTCATCGAGCGGCTGTGGAACGCGTATATTTAAGGCTGGATCGAGACAGTCATAGAAAGCGAACGAGAAAATGACTCTTGCTTGGCTAGGAGCTGGCTGGAGACAGTAGAGATAGACTCACCGTGAGCTGGCTGGAGATGGTAGAGATGGAATCACTGGTGCGGTGGTTGAATCTATTTCTCACCATCACTGGGAGGAGGCGCACTTTGGAGCGTACTTGAAACCTGAGGAAAGTGCATTTGGGAAGCCACTTGGAAGTCATGAGAAGCACACTTGCAAAGAGATCTTCGGAATGGAGGGAAGCGCATTTGGGAAGCGCACTTCAGAGCTTCAAGAAGGCGCCGGGAAAGCTCAGACAGACTGGAGGGAATATATGGAAGAGTTCCAGCAGACACCATATACCCTTCTTCACACGTGAATGGACTTCTTTCCCTGCCAAATTGACGAGTTTGTACGAGTGATTAAACTACCAGTGGCTGGAAGCAGAGGAGGCTAGTTACGATGCCAGGAGCTCACTGGAGACAGTCTATCCAGGCCACTTCACCTTTTAAGGTAGCGAAGCCGCCTCGATTGCTCGTAGTTAGATCCAAGCATGTTTCAACGTCTGGTCTATGGGAAAGTGGGAAATCGCGAAATCCGTGGATCAATCGGCCCCAAATATATTTCCCCGTAGAAAGGCCTCTCGGGGGAAAGAGTGAAACCGCAACGGAGAGAAAGGTATTTCTGAGTGTAACTGTAGCGACGAGAAAGTGTTTCCCGAAGGAAAGGGTGAAATCACAACAGTGAGAAGGCCTCAGGGGACAGTGAAATCGCAGCGGCGAGAAAGGTATTTCCGAGTGCAATCGCAGCGACAAGAAAGGGTTCCACGAAGGAATTGGTAAATCCGCAAACGCATGTGCTATACCCGCAGATGAGCTTGGGACGGCATCACCTGTTGACAGGAAATTTTTAATGGGACACCGCTTGCTGACCATATTTTCTGTTACTATGTATGTACAAATAGATGCTTGATTGACTTGATTGTATGTCTCTACGAGGCCTTCAAGGCCATATATATACACTACTCCTGAGAGCAGGTGCGTACAATAGATACGGCTAAGTATCGTACCTCAGACCTCGGCATGCGCATACCCGCATACCCGCATGCCCAAACAGAATCAACTATCTTCGTCTAAAACGAACACGTTGCATATAGAGACAAAGAGTGATAAAGTATGACGTGACAACGACTAGCAAGGCTGATAGCTCGTGTTGAGAAAGGAGGACAGCCGGAGGAGACGTATTTCGGCTATGGCGCTTGTGGATTGTTCAATTATCCCTCCCCCTTACTCGCCACTACCAGCAAGCCGAGAACTTCGTCGGGAGCCTGCTGATGGTGTCCTGGGTGGTGGTGACGGCTGCGTCTTCGTCTTCAAAGGCTGCTGGTACTTATTCGGCTCCCGGTCTCTCAGATTACCGACCAACACCGCCAGCCGGTTCAACTGTTGGAAGAGGTCTTGGCTTCCCACGTAACGGATCAAGACGCCAGCCATTTCCTGTTCCAGTCTTTCGGCAGAGTCGATGACATTAGCACCAATCGGTTGCACAACCTTGTTCCCAGAGTCGATGTCATCAGCACCAATCGGTTGCACAACATTCTCCATCCTATGGAGAAGCTGGATTGCCTTGCCCGCGAGCTTGGTGATTGGGGCATACGGTCCTTTCTTCGACACATCGGGTCTCTTCACATTCAACGCATGCATGAGTCCAGCTGCATGCGCTATCAAATGTTCCGATAGAGGCACGTAAGTAGCTCCGCCGAGATATCCGCCGCGGAGGGTATAGACCACATGTTTCCATCCTGGTGGAAGAAACAACGCAGTATCACCCTCGGTGCAAGCAATGTAGACAGAGTTAGGGAAACTACTGCTACCAGCTTGTTCGAACTGGGAGACAGTCTCACTCCCTTCACCCCGGACAATGTGCTGCGGGTAGCCCATGAGCCTGTGGAATCCCTGGGACGCCTGCTGTTCTACAGCCTCTGATGCTACTCCCAGCCGAGACTCCTCCGGCGCTTCCTCCCCACTCTCCCGAATCATTTTCTCCAAAAGAGCACCAAAGAACCTGTCGTCCCGTTTCATTGCTTTCTCCAAAAGAGTTTCCGGCTGGAAGGCAAGCCAGATTTTAACGCTGCCCAAAGGCCACGCGAGCACCCCACAACCTTCGTCAGCATGGATATCCGCATAGGAATGTCGAGGTGTAGCGTTGTATGTAAATTCAGAAGACTCGGGGGCAAAAATTGACGGAAGACGGAAGGGGTGCTCGACATGCATGCGCTTAGGAAGTGGTACATCTACAGCTCTTTTCACTTCGTGGAATCGATGACTTGGCTCCCCCTCCTGACGCTCCGCCCGTAGTTGTGCGAAGAGTAAACCCATGTCCGATACGGTCATGCCTCTCGCTCTGATTGCAGACTGCAAGTAGCCATCCACTTGTTCCAGGGTTGGTGCGCCGTTTATCCAGCCGTTCGAGCTGTCGAACGCAAACGGGCGAGTGAAATCTGCGTGATCAAGATCGGGGGCTTGAACAACTGGCTGTAGATGGTAGACCGTTCCCTTGAGTATCGGCAGTGGATGTGGTAGGACACTAGCGACCGTTGTCCCTTCAGCGTCCTCAAATTTGTCCTCAGTTTGCCGCACGTCCCGTAGGTATCCGTAAAGTCGCCGCCACAGGAGGTCCTGCGGTGTTCCCTCAAGTCGTTGTTTGTTGCAGCATTCGTGGTTCATTTCTGGCCGGCGGCATCCGTATACTGAACCCCAGCATTCATCACCCGTACGCTGGGTTGGCATCCTCATATTCATTGGCTTTCCCTCGGTTCGTTTCCTCTTCCATTTTTTGTTGGACAGGCCTTCCTTCAATCGCTTCTTCTTCTGGATTTCGCGTTTCCGGCGCCAAGATCCCTTCTTTGCGTTTCGTTCTGTACGTCATGCTCGTTAGCCGTTAGCCAGGCGGTGAATAACACTGAGCGAGGCTCGTACCTTTTGCTTCCGATATATTTACGGCTAGATCGTATACGTGAGACGTGTTTGGTTCTGTACGGCGCGCAGGTTAGTCAGACGGTGAATGACACTAAGCGAGATTCGTACCTTTTGCTTCCGATATATTTACGGCCGAACCGGATACGTGAGACAGGTTTGATTCTGTATGACGCGTCGGTTAGTAACGGTGAATAAGGGTGGGGGTGTGGTTAGCATCGCTTATACCTGGCATGTGCGCGCCTGCCTTATCTCTCGCAGCGCTGAATGAATGGCACGAGTCTTCTTCTGTACGGCATGCTAGTCAGCCAGATACCCCATGGTGATAGACCGGGACCGTTGAGCTTACCTTGTATTGACGCGTGAATTGTTGCTGAAGCTCAGGGGCATTGATCCTGAACGCGTCTGTGAACCGAACAATAGTACCGTGGGAATGCCAGTAGTACTGAGAGAGCGTCGATAGGATAGAGGAGGCAGCGCAGGAATGATAAGGCAGCAACAAACACGCCACAACAAAGGACGGATTACCACCTTTCGTAAAAGCGTGTTTGTGTACTGGTGAATGTAAGAGGGAAGCAGCTAACTACGCGATTGAGCCTGAAATCCTGAGTGGCGGCTTGGCGGCTTGGCGCTGACAATGACACCTGTCGCACACAGGGTCCAAAATCCACAACCGCGAATGGAAGGCAGGACATGAAAGTTTTAATCCCTGCTCCCAAAGAAATGTTTATCGAATCGCGTTACCACAATCGGGCCACACCAGAATTACCGTGTGTTGCACTGTGCTGATCCCTGCCGAAGGTGGGGATCTTCCGATGTACTCGCCAAATTTTCAAGTTCCCAGGATTTACCGGCTAAATTGGGTGTTGAACCCTAACCCGTGGCTGAGAACTTGAAAATTTAGCGAGTACTGCACACTGTCCTCGGGGCACATCTCCTTTATAGGAATCTACTCTACTCTTGTCGGTGATAAGCGTGAATAGTCTTTGGGCGATAGAAAAACAAGCCGCCTTTGTTTCACCCGATGATGCGAAGCGGAGTGTGGGGAACACTGACTGCCGAATTATTCCATGCAAGACAGCCGCTAACCCCAGTACCAGTTACACCCCCGTCAGCGCCTTTCACCGTTGCTGCGCAGAACTCTTTGTCATCGGCAACCTAACAATCCGATATAGTACCTTTAAAGATATATTTCATCACACCTAACTTACTTACTTGAGCTGGGACCGAGGCTAGGGGTACGTTAACCTTGTTGGACTGGTTTTGCTGCTATATCGTTCTGTGACCATTTAAGGCGATCGAAAAGGTTCATTTTGGACATCCCCAGTCGCTTAAGTTTGGTGAGTAGGGCGTCTAGTTCAGTTAGAACGTCATTGGATTGCTGAGTCAACTTCCCAAGTTGGAGTTCCTGGTTTGGGTTGAGTCCTTCTTTCAATTATCAGTTTTTTCTCTTGGATGGGAAGTTTTCGTTTAGATGGAATGGGATGTAGGGAGTACGATTGGTGTATTTTGTATGTATATCTCGGTCAGCGCCTTAGAATAGACTTGCACCTTACATTGACTGGCATGCGCCGATGATAGTCATTGTACTCTCGTACATATAGTGGGGTGGCGTCCATATTTGCAGAATCCGTGGACGTCGATTCCTCGTTACATATGTGATCCATATTCATATTCCCTTAGTTTGAATACCCCTATTGCATTTGGCAGATGAAAGTAAAAGTTCCATCCAGCTGCTACATCGCCTTGGGACTAGCTAGATGGATATGCTGGATAAGCTAGTACGGACAAGGTTGTGCTGCAAGGGTAAGCGAGGTGTTAGACAGAAGAAAACTAAATTAAGAGTGGCGTGTCAGGAATTACGACGGCTCATGCCGGTTAGTCATTTCATGATCCGAAGCCGCATCCTAAAGGGGACATGGCGCCGGACAGCAAATTGTGTGAATCGATTAGACCATGCTCTACGACGCGTCACCAGCTGCATCTATCTCCCCCATCTCCTCCGTCTCCTCCATCTCCTCCATCTCCATCTATCTCAATTTATCTCAATCCATCTCAATCCATTCCAATTCATCTCAACCCAGCTCCGTTCGAACTTAATTTCTCTCTCCCTCGAGACTCGCGAAGACGGTAAATGTAAGTTCCCCCCACGAGTTACAGATAACAGACGAGCACTAAGATGCCACGAGCGACAAATACTGATGAGCTTCTGCCGCCCAGTTACAGACCAGCTACGACCGACCATTAACAGACGAGCCTCTTGCGACGAGTTACAACCGAGTCACAACGGACTGTCCACCGAGCATCAACAGACGATCCTCTACCGACGAGCTACATGTCATCTTGACCTTGCCTATACTCCCATCTCCATGCCTCGCACGAGTACGCAGGCTTATGACAGGTCCAGGCGTGCACTAAGATCACTAGCACCCGCCCGAACCTGACATAATCAAAGCAGCAGAGGCTGCAGCAATCATGCATTCTGACCAAGTATTCTCTCGCTCACACACACCGTATACACTGTCCGGTACGTCTACTTCCTTCGCACTTGTCATCCATTCCCGTTCTCATGTTCCTCCGGCGAATAAGATGACGAGCTTGGGAGCACTAAGGGTCGAGCACTTCCACACGCCCCTCACCCCCCCATCACTATCGTCATCGCCATGAACAGGACTGCTGCCTTGGGTATAGAATATTCCCCACCCCGGACCGGCCGTCTCCCCCATGCACCTCTCAACTACGATCATCGCCATACCCACAACCGGGACCGACTCCAACTGACGTGGTGTAACGTGGTGGATACTGTATGAATACCGGTCAATCACATTACTAACTCCCGGCCAGCCCAGATCGACTGTCTACACAGCTCACGTACGGACCTTCCCCCTTCCCTCCCCCCTCAGGCCAGCTACGACGGGTGATGTGACTTTACCCCTGAACTAATTGAGGAATTACAGACGAGCTATAAACGACCTCTGAGAAGCCTCACGACGAGCTGCGAATGACTCTCTGACGATATTTCTATCACACTCTCTACCGACTAGTCATTCAGCTCACACTCGCACCTATACATGTGTTACTACGCGAAGCCCCGTCAATTCATGTTTAACCAAAGCTGGTTTCTGCTACTCCCCTCGCTACCCTCCCCTACATTATGGCCCTGAGTTACACGCTCTGGCTGTTGCTATCGCGAAGCGTGATAATGCAATATCGACAACCCATACTACTACTGCTACTTCAAAACCGCAGCAGAGGGGTGCGACTGGAGATAGATACGTGATGATTGGGTTCGATTGAGTGGTGTGTTGTGTGGGCTCGGGGGTGTATTTTTTAATGGTGCGGTTATTTGGTGTGATTATACCTCCGTACTTACCGTGGATCATGAGGAGCTTGCTGGTTTGCTAGTTTTTGGTACACTTGAGCGAGAGGTGCCGTTTCTACTGTTCCTATTCAGTATGCATGTCTCTGTTCCATGGTGTAGATATATACTAGTACCATTTCCCCAGTCCGTACGGCAGCGCTTCTCTTCTACGCCCCCTGTTCCGGTGCCTGGTGTATTTATGCATTGAATGCTCTGCCTTGCCATGTGGTTTAGGATGCCGCATCAAAAGTGCCGTATCTTTATATATGCCTTTGTCGAATATACCCCTAACCCAAACTCGATACTTATAAATGCGGTTTTTATTCAGGATGACCCTCCGGGGACTCGTATTTTGCAGGATAACCCTCGAGTCCGTTTTTTATGTAGAATAACACAGTATGCTAAGTTC
>MU122547.1:0-26551 GCA_014904905.1 Wilcoxina mikolae CBS 423.85 | reverse complement strand
CGTATTCTCTCCTCTTTATCCTCGAACTTTGAAGCTCTGACCTTGACTCGTGGCATGGTTGTTGTGGGAGGTGCTGGCAATCTGAGATCGAGTGGAGCGGGGTAAATAAAGCGGGGTTCGGGAGTTCCCGGCCGGGTGCATGGATGTTGTCCGGATTCATGTTTTATCCGACTTCCGTGTCTCGGACGTTATTCTTATTGTTTCATTGGGCTCATGTCTGCGGGGTAATAGGTGTCATATCTTTGACGTACAATTAACAATAACCCACATGGTTTTGTTTCTTTGGTACTCAGAAGGTCTTGTCACAAAGTCCATGCTCAGGTCTTTCCATGGTTGTTGTGGGACGTTTAATAGTAATTACAATACATTTATTCTCTGACTGTTGACTGTGCTTTACTGGCATAGATTGCGGTTGCGTACATATAGATATATGTATATTCTCAGGTATAACCAGTAACGACCAAGCAACAGCATGTCAAAGGTTATCTCTTCTTCTGAATGACCTGCTACTGCTTAATTGTAACATTATTTGACAGCTTCACACCTTTGCTTATCTGTTAGCATACTAATTTAAGCTGACTAGTCCCCCTGTCCTTCACTAGTGTCAGGTGGACAACTTTGCAACAATTGTGAATCCAATTCAATAGCACTTCTAAACTTGTATCATTTTCCGTGCAGCTAGCTGCCTTCATGAATCAATCGACCATTCATTTCTGTAGTTGTTATCTAATTTATTTGATTATTGTAGAAATTGGATGGGTTTTGCTGTCCCCTCCCATGCGAGCAATATCTGCTGGCATTTATTTCCAGGAATTGAGTTTTCGTACCAATCTTACCTGTCGGTACAAAGTCTTAACCATCAACCTCGCTAAGGACTAGGATGAAACAGGTTGTCTCCGATTGTGTATCTTTGAAATTATAACATCCTCTACAATGTTATGCGATATATTATATAATTCTAATGTGGTGACTATTTGCCAAATGGAAAGGATTGATCTCGATTCATGACCCTGGCTCTAATTGTCTGATTAATAATTTCGTAATTTATTTCGGTTGGGTTTGTAATTTGTAACGGTATGCTATACGGTTCACGATTCCCAAATTGTATTAGGATGGCACAGCTCCTGTGAATAGGTCACTTGATGGATCAGTAGATAGAACAATATCTCATTTTTGATTAAAGTGGGCCAATACTGGGGGTGCTGTAAAGGCATCTTTTAACTAATGAAAGGCTGAATTTCTGATCCGTCCTGCAGAAGAACCATATCCAACTTTTTGTCAACTTAGTTAATGTTTGAACCACTCTTTTGTAAGTCTGTATGAACATCTGATTAAAAGCTGCAAACGTTTAACCGGGCTGAACCTGTTTCAACTTGTTGATGGCTTCTCACTCTTCAACTGCTACAACTTCTACCGGCTCCATAGGTATTTCATGTACTTCAAAACCATTTGCGGGTATTTGACATCTTCTTTATGAAATTGGTAATTTTAGGCCATAAGATCTGGTCCACCCTATTAATTTCTTCCATCACTGCATGTACATATTCATTCTGTTTCTTCGGGTTGTTGCTATATATTACAATGTCACCTATGTATGCAGTCCAGAATGAATCCTGGAAAGGATTTAGGATATTATTTAGAAAATCCTGAAATGATGCTTGTACTCTTGTCAATCTGCAGGGCCTGCCCAATCATTTGAAAAAGCCATTGGGTGTTCTAACATATGTTTTCCATTCATCTACGTCAGAGTTTTGAATGATATCATATGTGTCTTTTTCTTTCAACATTGAATTCCACCAGAAGTGGACAACATATGTAATGTTGGTTCAATCAGTGGTAACAGATAACGACTATACATCGTCGCTTTGTTAAATTTACATTCTCTACACAGTGGCGATATCCAGGCATAGATGAGGTGCAATCAATACTGGTGCCCCCGAAGAAGGAAGCAATGACCTAATGTCACTATTTAACAGTTTCTTGTAGATATATGCCTTGAGCACTTGCAGCTCATCCCGATATAAGCTAGAAACAAGAGTGAACAGAGATACAAATCTTTTCCCTACTGTAAGCTAGTGATGATAAGGACGAAACAGTGGAAATATCACTGCTAATAATTTGCTAAACAATGATAAAAATTGATGATATTTGTTTGGAATGACTTCTGTGCGATTCTTTTCTAGAAGGTCAATTGGTGTTAAGGTTTTGTTGATGTTGTATAATATAACATTATCAACGTTAGGTTTTCTCTTTTGCAATTTTCAATCAGAACAGTAATACAGAATTTACGTACAAATCGAACCTTGGCTTCCCATTACCTTTCAAAATCTTCTAAAATTGCCATGTAGCCAAACATTCGAATCCTGCAGACAAGACTTTTGACAAGATAAATGCTCGAAGGTGATCATTCAATTGTGATATTCATTAGTTACATTCATTATTGGCAACGATGGATGTTCTAGAAATGTCGTCTAGTGTGCAAAGTTGGTTACGAATGCTAGTAAACCTTCCTAATTGCCTCAGATACTGAATTCAAGTTCTGCCATAATTCTCATTGTTCCTGATTTGCTAGATCTGCCGTCCAATACCTGTAGTTTGTATGTTTCACCTAATATTTCCTCATTTGGATGATATTGAGGAATGAAGTGTTATTCCCAATGGTGTTACTTGGGTACTTGGCAGTAGTATGTAAGTTTGACTGTCTACTCCTTCAGAAATTGTATGAGTGTTTGTAGTGTTGACAACGAACCGCCCTAGTGCATGACAATTGAAGAACCGGTTTTGTTTGGTCAAATCGAATCAGGTTGAGGGTGCATCAATTCTGGACGAATCGAACCGAGTTTCAATCGAACTAATTTGGTTTGAGGTTTGCCATAAACAAATATCACATTGTTGGGTTCGTGCGAGCCGGTTTGTGAACACTGCCATCGCTCATAGAAGCTTTTACTTTTTAACATGCTCGTCCAGGACTAACCATGCAGTTGTTCTTGTCACTAGAGAGCCAGCCCCGGCCCGTTCGCATTATACAAGCTCATAAAATCTTTCTCATGCTCATACAAGAGTCTATGTTCTTTGGTAGTCGCCATCTCGCTGTAGTCAATTGAATATTTACAGTCATGTACCTGATTCACAAATTTATTGATAACCATTTCCAACAAAATAAGGTTGATCTTGAATGCACTTGGAACAATACTTGGACGCGATCGAGCCAGGTTCGCTCACGGCTGGCTCCATGACGATGATCAAGCTGGGCTGGATTTCGGCTGGCTGGAGATGATCGGGCAGGACTAGAACTCGGCTGGCTCTCGGCTGGCTGGAAATGATCAAGTTCGTCTGGATCGTGACTTGCTCTCAGCTAGCTGGAGATCAAGTTGGACTGGATCTCGGCTGGCTGGACGCGATCGAGTTGGTGCTGCCTGCTCATGGTCGAGCTGGGACCGGCTGGAAACGGTCGAGCTGGGCTGGCTCCCGACTGGCTTGACACGATCGAGTCAGAGCTGGCTGCAAACCGTCGAGCTGGGCTGGCTCGCTGCGGGCTGCACGCGATCGAGTCGGAGCTGGCTGTAGACGGTCGAGCTGGGCTGGCTTGACGTGATCGGGCCGGGGCTGGCTGGCGACGGTCAAATTGTGGTGGCTCTCGACTGGCTTGACGTTATCGCGCGGGGGCTGGCTGGCGACAGTCGAGTTTGCCCGGCTCTCGACTGGCTGGACCCAACCGATTGCGTCACTGCGTCGAATCGCGTTCGGAGAATCACTTTGACTGTGAGTTGATCGCAATCATTAAGAACATATGCTAATGATTTTGTGAGGTTGTATGAAACTTGCCAGGTTGCAGCTTTCACAGAATCTGTGACAGCAACATCGATAGAAGCATATACCAGCTCATATGAGCTTCAACGAGACCCATCTTAACTGTTCAAACATCACCCCAGATCCCTCACAAACCGTATCCGAACCGCCAAGGAGCACGGTATGATTCATCACAAAGAAAGTCGAACCTTTGGTGTCTAGGATTCATTCAAATTGAGCCCCCTGCGAACCTACCCTCAGTTTGATCCGACTCAGATAAATCTACTTCATTACCAACACTACGTTTCTGAGGTAGTAGAATCATTGTATTACTCTGTGACTGGAGGTTGTTGATTTCTATTCTCGTTTCCTTTAGTACTGAATTCCATACTTGGATTTGTTCTCGTGTCCCTGCAGTATTTACTATCATAGGGACATGTCTGATTCTCGTTGCAGAGTGAAAAGCTTAACAGTCTAGCTGAACGCTATTGAATTGTTTCTCAATTGATTCATTTACTATCTCGCAAATGTTGTAATGATGTACGGATGGATATTTATTGGTATGGTTGAAAACAGATTACATGATAGAGAGGATGATATAAATAGTAAAGAATGTAAGTAAGTTAATTGCTAGTGTGCAATAGCACTTAGCTAGGTAGTAATATATGATGGGCGGCCAAGTTTACCAATGGGGACAAGATCTAAGTACCAAGACGCAATAGTCACACCCTGACATGGGTTGTGTATCTTGAGCACCTGTAACGATGGTAGGCCGGGTAATATGTAAGTCCGCAACAATTGAATGTGAGCCACTGCAAATACAACTCTTGGCGCTTGTTATTCACACAGTCGCATATCACTCTGTACAGCACCTTGAGACCCTTAATCTACTGTGTCCTTCATCTGTCCTTTCCAACTTCATGGTGACCACTCAGGCAGGCACGATCATGTCTAGTCAGTCGTCAGCATAGCCCAGCTCGATCTCAAAGTACATCTGATCGTAATGCTAATGTTTCTGTCCAGATCGGTTCATTACCTACAGCCTGCCGAGAGCCTGTAGGACTCGATTGCATGTAGCCCGCACAGCTCGATCGCATCCCGCCAGTGATGAGTGACCCAATTTTAATCATCTTTCTCCACCCATGCTCTCGCTCCAAGTGCTGCCCCAAGTGTATCCAACGATCTACCATGCTGTTTTTAATATACTTGGGAATAAATTTGTGAATCAAGTGTGACTTTAAGTAATCGATTGACTGCCCTGGTAAACCATTGCTGTGACCGGTAATCAAGGCTGCGACTGTACAGTGTGCTATGTCTGGAAATAATTACTCCACCTGTAAGTGTATATAGAAGCAAATCCTATGTCTGTAAGTTCTTCTCGACGGATATTCTACGTTCCTAGTGCATTGATTGCGATAGGATACAGCGAGACTCAGGAGGTGTCGTATGAAGAGTTGGGGCGGAAAATTCAGTTTCTCACAACCACCGCATCTCAGATTGACAGGGGGAGCTGGCAGGGTAGGGGTACGTATGGAGATACAGGAATGATGGTGATGAACTGAGTGACAGGGAATATATATATTTGGGAGACTCCGGGGTTGATAGCCATCATCCAGCCAGAAAATACACACTTTGTCTTTCGCTACTCTTGGTCTCATACACACCCTCCAAAGACTCTGAAAAGCCACGCAATTTGGGTGGTTACTCACGGCCGGGTATTCCATCATATTCACCTACCCTCATCCCATACTCCTGGATCCAGATCCGCTCTTTCACACAAATTCCCTTTGGATGCCGTCGGAGGTGTGGCGGAGTGATCATAAAAGGCTCACTTACTTCCAACCCTGCAGTACCATCACAAATGGAGCTAATAGGCCGATTCTGGTTCCAAAAGATCAGTACGCAATGGTGGGAAAGATCCCGACAAACTACTATAGGTAAATATGCAGAGAAGCACGTAATGAAACATACCTACCTGGGGAGAGGAGTGAATATCAAAGGAAATAACTATGTGCCTAGCCACAGTGCTAACCATGTCGGATTGGAATGCCGGCTGCTGTATTTTGGGGCAGCGGCAATGTTTCTAACGAAAGAGGCACTGACGTGATACTGACACAAAAATATAAAAAGAGTCCCTGACAAAACACCGGAAAGAAACGAAGCTACCTGGCAGATAGAACATATTCCCAACACAGTCACCGATCTCATACCAGAACGACCATCACAACAAAGGCACAAACCTATCACCAGGACGAAAGGTACCAACCCGCCAGATGGGAAACATTCCGAGAACACCCACTGAGCTTATACGGGAACGAGAAAATAAAAGCGAAAGAGCACTCAAACACCGTACTAAGGCAGATACTGACCTCCAGGAGTACCAAGAAAAGATGCAGACGATAAGGGTAGGAAATGAAGGATGCCAATGATGATACTACTAGTCGTGGGGGGTGGAAGGGGCAGGAAATAGATCCTGAGGGATAAACAATGTGGCTAAAAGCTAAGCAAGAAAACGGTGAGAGGTGGTAGAACTGGATTAAGAAGGAAGCAAAATGAATTAAGGTGAAAAAGATTGCCAATCGACCCAACTCGGCTTCCAAAATTTGAAAAGTTAGTTATTGACCTTACAACACCAATTACTCTTAAATCATCCACCAAATAACCACTCTATTTCAAATGTACTCCCACAGTACCGATCAGAATGTCAGCTAAGTACACCAGATCCATCTCCGCCACCAGTGGCATTGGCCGTGCTGGCCCCTCTAGTGCTGGATACTTGAGCGACACTGGTGTCCCAACCAATATCGTACCTACTGCCAATGCCTCACACAACCATGTGCACGACCAAAGTCAATTCATTGAGATTTTGGCCCCTGCCAATGCTAAGGAAAAGAGACAAATACCACTTCCGGGAACAACGAGCGCCCCAGTCTTCAGGGGAGCAGATGTTACCAATTTGAAAGAACCATACAAACGCCACTCATCTCACACTGGGACTGACCAAGCAGCTGAACAGGCAATTGCTTCTTTCCCGCACTACAGTTCTGAATCAATCCAGGAGACGATCAAAATGATTAACGAATATTTGAAGAAAAACTGGGAGCTGTTGAAAATGGAGCTGAAAGACGCGTTCCGCCATGCTGAGAGCCGAATTTATATGTATACGAGATCGCACTATGAACGGCTATCCAAGGATCTGCTGGAGCGTGGTAATGTCGGTTTGAGAGCCTTTATCCTCACCTACAACAATATTAGCCGCATCATGACGGACAAGCGATTGTTAAGCAAGTACTCACAGGTGAAAATACTTCTCGGAGCCCTCCCGAGATATTTGAGGGTAAAAGCAGTAATGAAACTCCAACAAGACCCTAGAGACCCCTCAACTTTTAAATATGACAAACTCTGAAAGCATGTTCTCGACAAATGTTTACCAGACAAGGCACTCGCCCTCCTAGACTCGGAAAGAGGACTTACGGCGCCGGAAGTCTCTTCCTATTCTGTCCAGACTGCAGTATGGCTCTAACAGATGCTAGTCATGGTGAACTTTCTAATCCCGAGCGAAGAAAGCCCGACACAAGTGGAAGCGATGGAGGAATCATTTACCATTAACGCCAAGAATACAAATAACGCAAAATGGAGACTATGGTGAAGGTCCTTGAAGCCTGGATGTTCCGGATGAGTCCAACGAATGAACCCAGAGACTGAGGCTACCAGACTGCCAGGGTGTACGCCATCGAAGATGACCATCCACCTCCCCACCCACCGATGAACTTGCCACATACATATACACCCACCAGACCAACTTATTACTGACCGGGACCCAAATATCCACAGTATCATCTGCAAAGATTTGGACGCTGAATCTATGGTGATTAGATAGGACATGTTCGCACGTTTTGTCCCGATGTGCGCCTTGATCTGGAATAGTATATTGTCCACCTTAATGAGCGTAGAAGACTGACGCAGGAGAAATGAAGGGGTATCAGCCGGAAACAAGGTTTTTGTCAATGCGAGAGTATGCACAGGAAGTAGCTCGACAGAGGCAAGGAGGGGGAGTTAACCCCACTCCTATACCACAGCCGTCTCCGCCGCACCATGTTGCAAGATATCACCTATTTCAGAGGGGCAGTGCTCAGATGACGACCTTCAACTCAGTGATTACTCGACAGCTGTTGGAGATTGATGGGTATTGCTCAGGTCTGTCTGCAGGTAAGAAATGTAAGGATGAAGGTAAGGGAGACCTTATCGAGCAACTGAGTAGTGATGATGAAATACCATAACAGGGGCAAGGCGAAGAAGTGCCGAAGAGGAAGAGGAAAGTAAATCTGAGGAGGAGAGAGATGGACACCTAGACAAGGAAGAAAGAGAGAAAAGATCGGCAGTTTCACATACAGAGACAGGAAATGCCTTGGTGGTCAAGAGAAGTAAGAGGGCAGATGAGGTGTCCAGCGGTGATTATAATCGGGCATGTATGGCGGATGAAGTTCTGAAAGTTTAAATGAGTGCTGATTACCAAGAAAAACAATCAATCAAAAAAGCAGTGGTGTTCAGCAAGTGACCAGCCACAACAGACCCCACAGAAAACACGATTCCAAATACTCCGCACGTTCCAACAGCACCACGAAAAAAAGCACTCGTCCTGTATACAGCAATATATGACGTTCTCGGAAGCAGTCCACTGGATTCAGTAGTCTGACACCGTGAAGAGAAAGAAACAAGCGAATTAACCTTTTGAATACTGCCAATAGCCAAAACAGTCTCAGTCCCCAAAGACCAACTCGTTGAAGATAGGAACCCAGTAGCCGCGAAGAATTTCGGAATCTCTCACTATTCCGCCTTTTCTGGCCTGAATGGACCATGGACACGTTAGATACACCGAGTTCCGGTACGCCAAGGCCTCTCCAATCATTATCGGAATGATACATGGGCACAGGCTGCCCCTGCGCATCAATGGGTGATCTGAAATCGGCGTTATGAGTGAAGAAATTGCCAGAGAATTCAATATCAGGTGGAAACATGCCACCTGGAAGAGGATCACTTCCAATGACAATCGGTCTGCTTTGAGGAAAGTGTCAGAGTCCGTGACAGTCAACATCCATGGTGTCGTCATTGCCGTGCCTATCCTTTTAGCAAAATCCAGATCTGAACAGGGTATCTATGGCCGCCCCTGGAAAATATACCCTTGTATGAGTGAAATGAACCTGGATGATGGCAGTTGTGAAATCACAATCTTCACTGTTGATGGGTCAGAACAGGTGACGTTTTTTGGTACCTTTCTGGGAGACAAATGAGATAGATTTGCAATAAGGTCGGGAAACTTACACGTCTAGTTGAAGTAAGAGTGACTAGCGAGGATAGGGCCCAGGACTGTGAACGGATTGGGCAATATTTTTATGAGAGTAAAGAATTGAAGGAGAAGGAGGTGAATAGTAAAAAAGGAGAAGAAAAGAAGTTGATTGATAGGAAGATGGCATTTGAAGGGAGAGGGAAAGAATTGTTTGAGGAAGATGAAGAACAGTCAGTCAGAAAAGAGGGACTATCGAAGGCAGTGAGGAAGATAATGCGAAGAGTTGTGAATTGGGCAAAAGAGAGCGAAAAAGAAGAGAGACAAGTGGTCAGAGAGTTGGGTAGGACAACGATAGCAGAAGAGTGGTTCATGAGAGAAGAGGTCTTAGTGAAGGCAGAGAGGGTAACCTGGAGAGAATCCACGACATATGTGTGGGTTTCTAAAAATACCGGGGGTCCAGCACTTATATAACTACAACCCTTTTACTTGAACATTCATTCAGCGAAGTGCAACTTGGGCAATAACACAAAAGCATTACGTGTGTGTGTGCACTACATATGCCTTTCCAATAATGTGAAGCCTGTTCACTTGTCGGATGGAAGTACACCAGATGCTGGGCTTGACTGGAGTGGAAAAGCTATCACCTGGGCTGTACAAATATCAGGCTGTTGGGATAAGTGGTTTGTCCCCAAGTTCTCCCATGGAGAGCGGGGTGGAAGATTGATGCCTAAGAGAGTATGAGAGTTAGGGATAGGAAACATATTACGGAGGAAGAAAAAAGACGCACTTCTGGGAATGCTATCAAATAGAGAATACACTATTTCGTGGGCATTGGAGCTATTGGGAACGATTAGTGATGTGATCGAGCCACCCCATCGCAACCGCCTGGAGACTGGTCCCAATGCCTGGAAGGATCGTTTGTTCCGCATACCGAAGAAAGTCATTCCCATGGAAAAGGTGATGATAGAAGATAGGGATCTGAAGGAGCTATTCGTGTCTGCTTGGGGACCCAATTGTAATGTTCACTTTTTTGTTCTGAAGATGAATGGGCAGCATCGCTTCGTGATTCCGGCCGTGAGCGTGAATCGACATACGCTAGATTACACCAGGATACGTACCAAGGTTGCATTGTTTTCCAAACCCGTTGCCGGACTGCCCATTGCTTTACTGAATCAAGTCCACTCAGGGTAGAACCAGAAAGTGTTGCATGAGGATAGCCGGGATTGTATGGGCTTTCAGACTGCTCAAGGAATGTATCGGCTGATGAGAGTTATACAGGGAGCCACCAATTCTGTATCTGGATTTGTCTGAGTATATTGTACAATACTCAACAGCCACCTGGGGTCAATCGTGTAAGAATTTATTGACCATGTTGGAGTCATTAGCCCGAACAGTTGAAACAGGGAAAAAGATGTAGAACAACTGCCTGGAGTTTGAAGGTTGATACTGGAACATCTCCAGAACCTGGAGTATATACTTTCCGATGTGGGGAGAGCTGGGGCCACCATTTCAGGCGAAAATCTGACTGGTGATGGTGCGAAGTAAAAATCGTTGTTTGTTTCTGAGGGGAAGCGGGAAGGTGGCCACAAGCATCAAGGGTCGACAAGGTGTTGATTTGGCCCCAGTGTGACAACCCCACTGAGTGCAAGGAATTTCTGTGCATTTGCACATACTATCGAATATGGATCCCCGAGTATGGAGTAGTGGCTCGCACCCTATTTCGTATTTAACGAAAGGACCTCGAGATTCAATGGGGGACTGAAGAGAAAGCCATGACAATCTTGAAAGAAGCCCTCTGCCATGCTCCGGAGCTGAAGATGTTAGACGTTAGCGACGGCACTCGTCAAGTTGTGGTGGGAGTTGATGCCAGCTTAGATGGGCGTGGGGCGATTGTACAGCAGGAACATCAAAATCACGATCGGCACTCATGTCTCTATGGCGGGGTGGTGTGGACCAAAGCTGGGGAAACAAATGACGCGGGGAAACGTCAGTGCAGTGGAATGATGACAGCACTCAAGATGTTTCGCAACTACATATTTGGGGTCAGATTTCTTGTGGAAACATACGCTAACTCATTACTGTGTCAATAGAATGTACCTGCCAACCATCTGCTGTAATGGCACTACCAGGTGCACTTGGCTGCTGAGGCCAGATAACCACTCTTCATATATAATCACCTTGGGAGGTACACTTGGCATGCTATCGATTATCTTACCTACATACTGTACAGTTGATCTATATGCTAATTCCCATTTGCAACTGTATCAACACATATCTATCCATACGAGGCCGTAAGAAGATGTATGTCCTTTCCCTATAATGGCTTTTCAGTCACCAGATACGTTTCGCTAACGTGGTTTTGTAATTTGTTTAGTTTTTCGACCCGTTACGACATGTACACAAAATGGTTTTCATGAATTCAAGCAATTGCAGCCCCAATGTAGCCAAAGTTATCTAGAACTCAATTACGTGTTGTTGACAGTCGCGATCGCGAGGAATTCTTGCAGGCCTCAACCTCCATGTTCGAGAACCAAACACATCAAATCACAAAGTCCAGGACTGCTCCGATGTCCTTATCATACGTCGAGATAAAATATGTGGGCAACGAAAACGAGATCGATGATGTAGATAAAAATGACGGTCACAGCGACGATCGTGACGACGGCTCCAATCCATGATCACTGATGAGAATCTCTGCAAAATGTCACCCCAAAACAGGATGCTGAAGATGATGTTCGAACAGCAGGCCGTATGGTTAAAGGCTGAGCAAGAATGATTGGGTTTCGAACACGAGAAATGGGTATTTGATAGCCCAGAATACAAAGCCATGATGTGTGAGAAATGTACCTTTTTCGCAATGCTCGACCCTGTACGCTACTGTGGTGGAACCAAGGAGTCAGACAAGTTTGTCAATGCGTTACTATTCTATTTCGACTCACCCAAACACTTGTTCTCACGCAGTGAAGGTGATCAACTGAAATGCACAGTTTAGCTTGTCTACTGCTAGAACAATCACCCGGATCCGAGGCAGCATCAGACGGAGATGACGGACCCTACCGAATGGGCCAGCAACCTATGCCCGGATTCTGATCCCTGATTGGAGGACTCCGGCCTTTTCGCCCGAGAAATAACTCGGATATATGGAGACAAGGATCGCCATGGAAAAGTGGTGATGAAGGCGATGGATTAATACATACAATTCCCCAATGAGCGGCTTAGAGCCTACGTGAACCGTGTGAAAGCTAATTGGAGACAGTCCGTATGGTCCATACTAAGGAAAGAGCAGATTTTCTATATCAAGGCCTGGTGAGATTTCCGATACACACTCAAAAACAAGGTCTGACTGATGGCCCCCGCTTGTGGGAGGTTCGGGATAATCCAGGACCTTTTCGACAACGCTGCAGCTTTAGAGGGCATACATTCTGATAACGCGTCAGATGGACAGCTGCAGTAGATAAAGCAAAGGCAGCCGCAATCGTCCCAAAATGGCGGGAAGTGAAGGTACAGACAATCTATATCCGAACTGACAACTGAGATGTCGACCAATGACAGGCCTGGTGGCACTCGCAGCAAATTGACCCCAGCACCATGGGTCACAAAGAAGGGATTTGATAGCAGAAAGGCTAACAAGCAGTGTACGCGGTGCGGAAGAAAAAACCATGAACACCTCCAGTACCCAACTTACAGAACTGCTCTTGCGCCCGAAACGAGCTCCAATCATAAATGAAGTCGCAGTGGCGGCAGCCGCGGCTTCGGACACCACCAAGTGAAACGCCAGAAGTTATTCGACACTCAACAGTCAAGATATCTTGCATGGTTCTCGCAGCACCTAGCCCGGTGGGAGAGGCTAGTTGAACAGGAGTTATGGCTGGAGAGGTTGTGAATGAGATTGTTGTTGGCAACGATAGATGAGATTCAGCCTTACCAAATATCTCTCAAATCGAAATTAATCCTTGAGCCCCCACGGGCAGTCTTTTGAAGTCAAGACTTGTGTGGTACAGAGAAGTTGAATTCGTCACACATTGTTGACGAAGTACTTGTACGAGATCGACACAGCAAGATGCTGCGCATTTCAACTCTTATTAACTGCGGTGTGATGGGTATCTTTTTGTCCTCGAGGCTGCTGAAACGACTCGGTCTGCAACATAAACCATCATTCATATCTACGCAAGGCCTCAACGCCCATATGGTGATGTCTGCAAAGGAAAGTCGAATGGCAACCATCTCGGATAAGTATTTTGATCACTTAACTCCAGTTGACGAACCGGAGGTACTGGTCGTACCCATAGCATATACCCGGCTTCTAGGCTTACCTCGTTTCAAGGCTTGAAACTCAGAGGACAACTGGACATCTGGTCGACTATTATCACCGCACACCTCAAGTGGAAATGCAAGTGCACCGATGGCCACCGTTAATGTGATGTCTAATCATCTGCAGTCATCTGAGGAGGGGGGTGAAGTACTTAAGTGTGCCGACATACATCTGCTCTGACCCTCCGTATTCGAGAGTCTCATAGCTAGGAATAACATTCTCGCGGCATTCGCTATATGCATTGGTGATTGCACAGGGTTGCTGGGAGCGTCCATGGAAGGCATCACCCCCAAAGGTTCCAGGAGCGCCTGGAGCTGGATGAGCGAGCAGGATCAGCGGCAGTAGTTGCAGCTGAAGAGTTACACATTCATGGTTTCTTGAATGACTGCTACCGGCTCGACAAGTCACAAAGGATGTTCTGGATGGTGGGGGTTCCCATCGAGGATAACTCGTTATGACATGGGCTCCGGGATTTGACCACCTTCGCTCCCGTCTCACTATTTCGACCACACCTCAAACGAGAACAAATAAAGCTTTGGCGCCGGATACTGTGCCTACAGACGACGGCCACCGAATTCCCGCCAACTATCGGGAGTTCATCAAGGTCTTTAGTGAGGCCATGGCAGAGACGCTGCCACCGCACCGGTGAATTGACCACGTGATTGATCTAGAACCCGGGCACAACCCTCCATATGGGCGTATTAATAACCGGTTGGAGAATAAGTTAAAAACTTTAAAGGCCTAAATTGATACAATCCTGGCCAATGGTTTCATCCAGTGGTCATCATCACCAGCAGCGGCGCCAATACATATTTCAAAGAAGCAGGACGTCAGCTTGGGACTCTGTGTAGACTACCTAGCTCTCAATCCAGACACCATTAAGAATCGGTATCCCCTTCCATCAATCTCGGAGATGCTTGACGGTGTTGGCAGCAGCAGAATCATTACGAAACTCGACATTTGCACAGACTATCACCTTATTCGCGTCACGGAAAGTGACGAGTATAAAACAGCTTTCCAAACCCGATACGGTCAGTTTGAATCCAAGGTCATGCCATTCAGTCTGACGAACACACCGGCTACGTTTCAGGCTTGCATCGACGATTGACTGCGGCCTTACATTGATGACTTCGCTGAGTGCTACCTCCACAATATCTTGATTTACTCAACCGACAAGAAGGAGCATGAGGAGCACGTGTGGAAAGTACTGCAACGGCTGCAGGAGCTGGGCCTCTATTGGAAAGGAGGGAAGTGCCAATTGGGCGACTCGGAGGGCGGCTCCCTCTGCTTAGTCATTTCTACTGATAGTGTCGTCATGGAAACAGATCAGATCGCGATGATCGTGGATTGGCAAACTCCAAAGTTGGTATGGGACATCCAAGTCCTTCTTGGCATCACGTACTTCTATCAGAGGATCATTCGGAAATATGCCAAGGTAAAGGCACCCATGTGGATATTACTAAAGAAAGTTAAAGGAAAGCAAAGATGGGTGTAGCTGAGAGACGCAGAGCTGGTGTTCCGGAAACCCAAAAAGGACTTCACCGTAGTGCCGAATTTGCAGCAATTAGACCGAGCCAAGCCGATCATCGACCAGACGGACGCGAGCGTCATTGCGATTGCAGGCATCCTGAACCAGTTTGATGGTTTCGTAATCCTTCGTCCTGTCAATTTGTACTCTCGAAAATCGTCTCAAGCTAAGCACAACTACAACACATACGATTGGGAATTCATCACCATCATTGAGACCTTAAAACAATGGCGTCACTATTTGGTTGGCTCGCGTCACAAATTGCTGGTGTGATGTGACCACAAGAAAGTTGAATTTTTCCAAACTTCCAAATTGCTCTCACAGCAACAAGCTAGGTGAAGGACATCCTCTCGGCGTATGACTTCACCATCAAACACTTGGAATGTGCCAAAACCCCTACCCACAGCCTGTCTAGATGGCCTGACTACGGGCAAGTCAACAAGAAGACCATCGGCCAACTCTTGGCAACCCTGACTACACCCGTTTTCAGACCCTGCAATGGCCTAGTACCGTCAATTGGGGAGGCCCATGCTACTGACCCATTGACCATCGACGCCTCGGGTAAGCTAGTCAATAACACAATGGCCACTGGCAAAGCCAAAGCCGAGGCCAAAGCCAACGCGAACCAATGGTGGGTCGTCGATGGAATTCTGACCTTCGAGGGGAGCATATACTTCGCTGCGGACACTGTTCTCCATGGCAAAGTAATTAATGTCTTTCATGACAACCCCGAGGCCAGCAACTTCGGAGCTCTTAAAACGGCTGAGCAAGTCTCTAAGCATTTCTATTGGCCAACGATAGACACGTACATATGGACGTACGTCAGTGGCTGCAAAGTATGTCACCAAATGAAGGCCCAGCGACATGCCCGCCGCAGAATCAATTTGCCTCTGCCACCACCCACACGACCATGGAAAGCCATCACAATGGAGTTCGTCACAAAATTGCCGGAATAGACTACGTTCGGATACACACGTATCCTTGTCATTATTGATCGACCGCTAAAGATTGCGATCTACCTGCCCTGCAGAAACAATATCAACTCACCATAGCTGCCTAGACTGTTCTTCGAGCAGATGATCTGGAAACACGGTGTCCCTGGGAATGTGATCGCCGATAAGGGCACCCAATTTCAATTTACAATCCGATTCTAGGCGAGAATGTGTAGCCACCTATGTATGGATCACTGACTGTCAACCACATTTCATCCGCAGACAGACAGCCAGACCCAGGGCAGAATCAGACAATGGAGCAGTATCTCCGTGTTTTCTGAAACTATAAGTCGGATAACTGGGTTGAGATCCTATCAATGGGCGATTTCGCGTACAACAACACCGTGCATGCTTTGACAAGGATGACCCCCTTCTGGGACAACTACAACTACCACACGACGATACAGTTCAAGGCACCCAAAGGCTTATCCCGCTTGAAGTGGGATTCCCTAGCGGACTCGATGGCAACTGTCCTCGAGGAGAAACACTGTAGGCTCCTGCAGAACTTGTTGGAAGCCCAAATACACAAGATGAAGTATGCCAGCAGCAAACAGATGACGTTTTAGGTCGGAAATAAGGCCTGGCGCTCTACTTGGAACATCAAGACGGCGAGAAAGTCAGGGAAGCTAGATTACCAGCCCGTGGGACCATACACGGTGAGCAAAGCAATCAACAAGAATGATTACAAATTAGAGTTGCCAAAGAAGATGTGTGTACACAACGTGTTTCACATTTACCTGCTCGATATGTACACGCAACAGGCCATCGCCCAGAGGCCTTCATAACCACAGCCGATGATTGTTGATGATACGGATGTGTGAGAGGTCGATCAGATATTGGATTCCAAGCAACGCTATCAAGAGCTCTACTATATCTCGTTCAGTGGGCCGGTAATATCTACCTTAGCACTAGTTGTAAGCCGGAAGAGAACCTCGAGAATACTCAAGAACCAGGGGACGAGTTCCGTCGGGACCACCCAAGGAGGCCACCGCAATAATCGACGTGATTGCTGCGGTACGGTTCAGAGGTGAACTATGGTTTAGAGTTGGACTTGGAGGATCTAGGACCAATTGAATGTTTGTTACTCTTCTTTTTCTCTTCGTTTCTTATGGTTCTCAGCCCGGTATAAATCGTGTCGGCACATTTCCCCTGGAGGTGGAGTTTCCCCGGAAATCAGATCCGCCGTTGAGGCCGCCTGATGGCACCGAATGGTCCTGGGACATATGCCGACGTACGAAGGCGTATACATTTTATCTTGTCTTTCTTGATGTATATATGTTGCATCTCAGGAGGTCAGCTGATAAAGAGGGGGATGATGTACTGGCGGTGCCAGGTGGACTTGGCCATCCCAAGTGCACTTGTCTCTCAAGTGCACTTTCCTGCCGAGTCCGGGTAACTGTTCTTCATATATAATCACCTCGCAAACTGCTTTTGGCATGCTAGCAATTATCTTACCTACATACTGTACAATTGATCTATATTGCTTCCTCCCGTTTGCAACCGTATCCACATGTATCCTTCCTTACGAGGCCGTACGAGGACGTACGTCCTGCACCATCTAAAAGGGGTACAAGCCGTTCCTCGATTTCAATGTTGAACATGTTCCAGGGAGGTTGAATAGAGGTCCTGTTGGTTTCTCCCCGTAACCCCGAGGGTAGGGGGAGCCCGAGCGAGAGAAGGAGGATGATCTAAAGGACACGATCAAAGCAAGGTTATTGGGAATACGGGTGGAACAAGGCCGGAAAATAAAAGGGAAGGAGAGAGCGCATAAACCATGTGATTGGTTAAGACTGGCAGAGGAATATCAAGGACAATCGCAAAAGATAGGGGAATTACTGGTGAACCTGAAGCGGCCATAAAGGAAAACCTCAAAAGAGAAGCATAAATTTCGGTTGGAGGCCACAAAATATCTCATTTCAAATGGGGTACTTCACCCGACCCAGAATATCACTGAACAGCTGGAAGGATGTGAGTGAGCACAGAGCAGAACAGGAAAACAATTGAAGATGTATACGAACTGAGCGGGCACTGTGCAAGAGAAGGAATGCCACGAACAGTAGTTGGGCAGTACTGGTGGCCCTAAATGTATATCGAGATTACAGACTGGTTGTAATTGTGCCAGGAGTGAGAGAAGGGAATGCCTCTATGATGAATCCATGAAAAGCCTAACTGTTAGTGACCTATGGCAGCGAGTGGGAATAGACATTACATACATGCACAAACGGATGACAGGTACCATCTGCTAGTGCTAGCCAGGTAATATCTCAGCAGGTGGGCAGAGGAACGACCACTGAAACAGTGCACATCACAGAAGGTAGCCAAATCTTTAAATGAGGACATAATTGGCATGTTTGGAACCCTGGAAAGTCTGCTGGATTCAGGAGAAGTAGCAAAGTAGAAATGGACCGGCCTCCTCGTCAAACTTTACAATATCCGGAAGATCACTGTAACTCTGGATGATGCTGCCACAAATAGAGTGGTCAAACGAGGACACAGAACAATTGCAGATGTGCTTTACAATCATATGGCCTGCTCCGATGAACTGCAAGAGATGTGGATTGACCACCTACAAACTGACTTTGTGCCAACAGCATCACCATCAGGCATAGGATGGGAGATTCACCCGTACACCTTATGTCTGGCAAAGATGCGGTACTCACGATAGAGCTGGAACACCTGGCATGGATGATTGCCAACTGGATTCAAGGAATTGATGATACAGTGCCACTGCTAGCGCCCGAGGCAAGTGAGCTGGAACTATGGTGAGAAGATACCCATGCTGCCATACAAAACCTGCAAGAATTAAGAGATGTCAACCAATGTTACTTCGACCAGGCAGCCAACCTCTGAGCTGAAAACCACCAAATTGTCGACTTGGTCCTCGTATACAAAACCAAAATAGAACAGTCCCATGGCACCAAACTGGATGCAATGTGGCAAGGACCTCACCAGGTCACAAGATTACCCGGAGTCTGGGAACTTATCATCTGGCAGAGCTAGACGGAGCAGAGCTAGCAGGCTGGACATATGGTTGCCTACTGTATAAGTTCTTCACTGCCATTGAAGGGCTACACTGTGCTCAACAAATTAGTATGCCTAACACCATACCAGAGAAAGAATCAAAGGTATTCAAGCAGATCAAAATGGAGGCAGTAACAGGCAAGAAATAGATGGATGGATGATGCATGTATTGAATCAAGTGGAAGGACTGGGAGAAATGATCCTGAGTACGGGGAGAGCATATGACCGGGTATGAGGACATAGTGGATAAGTGGAATGCCATGCAGACGGTGCTGGCAGAACCTCCCGTCAAAACAATGATTAGAAATACTGGGGGGGGGGAAGTGGGTAAGGGAGGAGATCCATTGCATCGACTATGACAAAAAGAGTTGAAGATACTGAAGTCACACAATTGCCTGAAATTACGGGATGGAGGGGGGAGAAATATTCCTATTGGCTGAGTCGCACCCACATTACACAAAATAATTTCAGTCAATCTTCCATAACCCTCTAGTAACATGGAGATAAAAGAAGCGATGACTATCACAGAAGTGGGCAGTATATTCACCACCGAGAAGAAAAACGACAAACAAGAAATGTTCAATTCCGAGTACAAGCTAGGAAACAGGAGGCGAAGAAACAAGAAGTTGTGAAGAGTTATATGAGGAGCGGGCAAGGGAAATTGGGATCGACATAGAAACTGGATGAAGAAGAAAATGCCTCAACTTGAAGAAACCCCCCCAGGTATATAAAGATCCCCCCCCTGACATGATACTAATGAAAGGCAGTCACTGCACTTTATCGTTCAACTCTCCTTGCACACCGACAACTGCACCGAATATCACTATCCCAACCATAACTGAGGACTGACATGATGTCTTACATCAATCAAAGGCTTTGCAGAAGCACTTAACGACACCATGGATTTCGATGCGTCCATAACCACCACATCTGTCCCTTTGATTCTTGACTCCACCACCACCGCTGTTTAAAATCTTGACTCCGACACCACTGCAGCCCCCCTAACCATAGCACGCACCACTGCAGCCCCCACCACCCCAGTAAACACCACCCCAGCCATCCCCACACCAGCCCCCCACACCGTAGTAACCACCACCCCAGCCACCACCACCCCAGTAACCACCACCCCAGCCATCCCCACCCCAGCCCCAACCACTGCCATTGCTACCCAGGTCTCCTCCTCAGATATATGTACCATTGCTAGCAATCCTTCTCCAGTATCCCTTACATCAGAGACACTATCACAACTCAGTACGTAATTTTCTCCAATAGACCTGTCACATAGTAACAAGAAGCTGTAAAAATTGCCACCCCGGAGTTTTCCCCCCAAGGCAAGGGTAATGTCAGGCTTGAGGCCTATGACCTCTTTGGCAGCATTACCGATGCAGCCAATCCCTAAGTCAGATGCCTTTTGAACTTCTCAGAGGGAAATGTAGTTTGGAGGTGGTTTAAATTCAGATGGTATAACAACTTCCTCAAGGCCCTCACACCCACCGGCAGTGTAAGAGATTTCATGAAGTAACACCATTTAACCCAGCAGAGGAAGGCACGAGCAATGAAGAAGCTGGGATACCTGTGGAAACAGAATACCCAACTCCAAGAAATCCGAAGTGACTCCAGCGGATGTGAGAAGTGGCTGCATCAGGAAAAAATCAAAAGGCATTCTGAGCATTCCGAGCAATTTGAAATTTAAGTTCTTGTTTTCTTGATTATGAAGTGTACTCTGATCGCAATTATACGCAGTAAAATTGTTTTCATATCTTTCCAGGAATTTCAAACTTTGTATAGTATTCCCAAAAGGGTATAGCTTAGTCTGTTACATTGTTTTATAGTCGTAATTTAGTGTTCTTTTAAACATGAAAAATATAATAGACATACTATTTCTTGCTTAGTAATATTATGAAACTTTTGGTTTATATATCTTCTTGACAACTTGTAATGAAACTAACCATATTTGGAATACCTCCTGCTATAATAAACAAATAACTGTATATCTTGAATAATATTTCCTATTTTGGTTAGTTTGTTTTTGATTTGTCATTTCTAAATACTAGTGTCACGTTTCATGTGATCACTCCGCAAAGTATTCTACATTCATTATATTTTTCAAAAATAAAAGTAGCTGACTTTAAGCAATTAAGAAATGTATCCAACTAGGCTATACCTATTTTGGAACACTATACAAACTTTGGAAATCCCTTCAAGTTTTGGATACAATATTACTCATCATCATTTTCGTTACTGGACCTGACAAAATCGACCAAACGAGAACGGAACTTCCAAAATGATCAGAATGCTCAGAATGCCTTTTTCTCTTTTCAGTGCGATTACAGCCGATTGCCAGCCACATATCTAGAGGTATCGAATTGGCGAAGAGATACCTCAATCGTACATTTGTCGACTGTCTCATCAGGTTAAACCGGAAATAGAAAACCCACAACTGGTATAATTCCGGAAACTTCAAAGAAGCTAAGAATTGTTGGATAGTGGCTGCCATCAGCTGGGAGTAGGAATCGACCACGAAGCTATAGACCTGAAATGCTACTTGGTGTTTGTAATGCCAGTTTGTTATTACCCTGGCATGGATGACTACAATTACGCCAACCAACTTAGCACCACCTCACAATCAGGAACCCCTGCTGACCATGTGATACCCATGCCACCTCCATCCCATGATATTAGCAAGATGCTTCCACCGGCAACTCGCCCAACCATGGAAACTGCAATGAAAACGGAAAAGGATAGGAGTAACATTGGAGAACTTTTGATGGATATGTCCGAGGATGAGTCTCGGGATGGAGAGGGCATTGATATGGTGGCTGGACCGACCCCAACGAAGTCTACCAATTCCAAGCAGAAGGGTACCAAATAGACCGACCGGCCTCCCACTCCCAACAGTCAATGCAGCAGTTCCAACGATGACACCAAGAATGAACAACATGTGTTCTGCATTCTAGTTTAGCATTGCCACGACCCACACCAGAGGAGAATTTTGGACGACTAAACAATGATGCTAGCACAACTCGAGAGAAAGATGGCAAATAAGGACCAATCCATCATGCGACAGGCAGTAAACGATGATGCTGAGTTGTTCATCAAAGCTCGGGCACAAGTGACGGCGGCTGTATATGCGATGCATGAGGTGATATTCCCGGTCGATATTCGGCTTGGCAACATCTTTTACTGCCCAACAGGTCAAGGGAAAAGAAAGGCAGATACGGAGGGTAGCAGATTCAAGCTAGTGCGCAAGAAGTGAGAGCCTGGATTGTTTGTTTTGTTGAGTTTTTGGGTTTCCTTTGGGTTTATGGTTTTCCTTTGGGTTTATGGTTTTTAGGTTTATGGTTGTTAGGTTTATGTTATTCGTATGTTCTTTCGGGGTTGCGTATATGGTTATATGGGCTGAAAGAAGAGAGTTGTGCTTCGCACAAGAGGCCAGAAAAGATTTATGGTGGCAAAATCCGTTTCTCACCACAACTTCAACTCAGTTTAAATGGGGGAACTGGCAGGGTAAGGGGACATACGGAGGTACAGAGAGGGATGACAGAGATGAACTGAACGATGGGGAGTATATATCTTTGGTAGACTGCGGGGTAGATAGCCATCATCCAGTCAGAAAATACCTAGTTTATTTGTCCCTACTCTTGGTCTCATTCCCACCCTCTGAAGACCGCGAAAATCCATGTAATTTGAGTGGTAACTCATGGCCGGGTATCCTCTCTTTTACTCTTTCCCTCTTCCTACGCTCCTTGAGCCCGAACCTCTCTATCTTACCAATTCCCTTTCGATGCTGTGGGAGGTATAGTGGAGTGTTCATCATAGATCCTCTGCTCTCTTGCTCCACCATTGGACCACAAATGGAGCACAAATAATGATTCTGCTTTGGAAAGCTGAGTCGAGAATGGTAGAAAGACGCCAACAAACTAAGATTAGTAAATATTCAGGGATGCAACTTATGAAATATGCCTACCATGTGAGAGGAGCATACATAGCAGCAAAAAACATTGTTTCTTGGGGAAGTGCTATCAATGTCCGATTGGAATGCCGGGTGCGGTATGCTGATTGTATCGACCTTAACAATGAAAAAGGTCCCAACCTGCCACAGATTTCGAGAAAAAGCAACAACATTATACTGCGATGAACACTGAAAGAAATGCACTGACCGAACACCGGAAAGAAAGGCACAGGCGGCTCAAGTGGGACATATTCGCAGAACAAGCTCCTAACTCATACCTGGATAAACAACAAAAGAAATACACAAATCAAACACCCTGACCAAAGGAACTGACGTCGCAGACAGGATGAATTCTGGGAACACTCATCAACCTTAAACTGGCAACAACAACCAAATAAAGTCACAGACCTTATACTGGTATTGAAATCTAAAGAATTGGACTGAACAAACAGTGGGACAACATGTACAGAAATTGTAGACAGAACAAATTGCAAGAACGAGCCCCGACTTTATACCAGGACGAGGAAAAGACAGCGGAAAAGAAAGTCACTACCGTACAATGGCAGAATTTAACCAGATGGAATAGGAAGAAATCAAACTGACCATGGGGGTAGGAATATCAAGAATGCTAATGATGATACTACTAGTCGCGGTGGGTAAAGGTGTAGAAAATAGAACATCGGCAGTAGATTACATGGCAGGAAGCTAAGATCAAAGAGTGTAAGAGGTAATGAAGCTAGATAAAGAATGGAACAAATAGAAAGAATTCACCTCATAAAGAGTGCAAATCGAACTAACCCCCCTTTCCAAAACTTGCTTACTAGTAATTACCTTAGATTTACAATTAGACCCAATTCGACATCAAAAACACACTCCAACCGTCAGACCCCTACTGCAGTACAGATCAGGAATGTTGACTGTGTCCACCCGATATACTTTTGCCACAACCAGTTGCCATTCTCTTGTTGGTTCCTTCAGTGCTGCACTGTCAGGTGACACTAGAGCCTCTGCCAATGCCGGATATTTTGGCAATGTCTTATCCAACCATGAGGACAATTACAGCCAATTCATCGTGTCCTTGGCCCTCATCATCAATAAGGAAAAGAGATGAATGCCACATCCGAAACTATGTACACCCCGGTCTTCGGTGGAAATGATGATACAAAGTTCATGGAAGCCTACCAAATCCTCTTATCTCGGACTGAGACCTACACTGAAGCCGAACATATTATTGGTACCTTTGCATACTACTGTTCAAAAACAATTCAGGTGACAATCAAAATGATGACAGGATATTTGAAAAATGACTGGGAGCTATTGAATAAGGAATTGCAAGACACCTTCTGACACACAGATATTTCAGTTGATAAGTATAAGAGATCGTACTTAGAACAACTATAAAAGATCCAGATGGAATGTGGGATTATCGTCCTGAAATCATGTAACCTTATTTAGGTCATCATCAGGCACATTATGATCGATAACAGAGCCATAGCCGACAACTGACCGGTGGAAATGCTGATCGGAGCCCTCCCAAGTGATCTGAGTGCATGTAATGTAACTTGAACTAAATCCAAAATGCCCCTCAATATTCCAATACCACAAAATCCGAACAAATGTCCACAACAAATGTATGACCACAGACAACCTTGCCTCCCTGGATGCAGCATTAGTATATAAGGTGCCCGGAATCACTCCTTATTTAGTCCAAGCAGGAGTTCCGCCCCAACAGATAACAGTACTGGTGAACATTCCGGCTATCCCTTAAGAAGAAATCATGATACCACCGATGGCCATGGATCAGATTCCTATCATTGAACACGAAAATTCGATCAATACAAAGATTGACAATTTGACGTTTCCCTTCAGGCCTAATATAATCCAGATGTGCTTGCTGATGAGCCCAGATTCAGAGGCTACGAGACTGCCAGGGCATTTGCCAACCAAGCTTATCATCCACCTCTGCACATACCAATAAACTTCGCACCTCCATGTGCACCACAGGACCCGTTTATTACCAAGTGGGCAACAAATACCAAAAGTATCCATGGCAAGGATTGGGACCCTGAAGTATTGTCATGAGATTGGACACATTGGCAAATTCCAACCCCATGCCTGCAGTGATCACGACCACGGTGAAGACCATTTTAAATAACATAGTGGACTATCCTTCGTACTAAGAAGGGAAAACAGAGGAGAGATATCTGGGTATGGGTCAGAAAGAAGGTTTTTGCTAAAGCAAGGGTATGTATGGGATGTTGCTTGACAAGGTCAGCATAGAGGGGGACTAGTCACCACCATTGCACCAAAGCCACTTCCTCCATGTCATGTTGCAACATCTCAACTGTTTCAAAAGGCTAGAGCTCAGTTGTTGCCATTGGGTGAGGAATCACTCGAGACATGTCGGGGATCGATGGGTATGGCCCATGTCGGTCTGCAGATAAGGAATATAAGGAACAATATAAGGGGGAGAGTGTTGAGGAATCAAGCGACAAGGATGAAGCACATCTACTGGGCAAGGCGAAAGCAGTGCGGCAGAGAAGACGCAGAGTGAAAACAGAGAAAGAGAGAGACGACATCTAGATAAGGAATAAACAGAACAAAAGTCACCAGTTGTGCATACGGAGAGAGGACATGTGTTTGTGGACAAGAGAAAGAAGAGGACATATGGCGTAAACATGGGTGATTATAAGTGGGAATGAATTGAGGAAGAAGTTGTGGAAGTGTCAACAACTCCTCGTAACCAGGAAAAACAAACTATTAGAAAAGTGGTCGCATTCAGGAAGCAACCGGCCAAAACAGACCCAACCAGAAACACAACTACTAAGCCTCCAATGGCTCCAAAAGCACCACGAAACAAATCACCTGTCCTTGTTTCTATAAATTATGTGGTCCTCGGAATCATATAACTCAATTATAATATTCTAGCCTGTCAACAGAAAGAAACGGGTGAATTGCTCTTACCCCAACTGCAAAAACATGGGGAAAAAATCCCTGCGCCGGGGCGTGTTAGTCACGCCCGGACGTCGGTGGTGCGCAAGCAGCGCCCGGAACATCGGTTGGCAGGGTAACATGTACGTCCGCGACGAAACGATGTGAGGCACTGCAAAATCAACTCTTGGAGCTAGGTATTCACAGAGTCGAATATTACTCTGCACAGCACCTTGGGACGCTTAACATACCGTGTTCTTCGACTGGCCAGTGAATTGCATGGTGCATGGTGCTTGGTGGCAACACTGCTCTGGACATTGTAATGACAATGCTACGCACAGCATATTACACCATAACTTTGCTTGCGTCCATGGCTTGGCTGGACGCAAGCAATTTGATGGTCTGCCTATCGCTGCTTGGTGCTTGGTGGCAACACTGCTGTGGGCATTGTAATGACGATGCTACCCACGGCATATTGTCTATTTACAGTTCTAACACCATACAGTTCTAAACACCGTTTATATCCTCTTCACCGCTGTATTCAACTCGTGCTCCAGCATATATTAAACATCATTCCAAGTCGCTAGGTCTATATGACTTTTGACTATCCATCCTTTATTCTCCAACTTCGACAAAATGGGCCTCTCTGGAATTAAGTGAGCCGTACCCACAATATTTCCTGCACTAATAACTGCATATGCACCTCCGGAAGATGGTTTCACTACCCTGACTAGCTGCG